>WJEZ01001120.1:0-19695 GCA_009869925.1 Thalassaphorura encarpata | reverse complement strand
AGAAAAGGCTTAGCAGCCCAGGGTGCCGTTTTTCACACTATCAGAAAAGCCGAATACTTTAATCTCCACATGGTGAACAAGCTTTTTGACTCTATTCTAAAATCGACAACATTCTATGGGCAGAAATATGGGGACTAAACCACTGTGAAGAAATTGAAAAGCTACAGCAATCTTTTTTCAAAGCAGCCTTGTGCCTCCCTAGAAACTCCACGGTATTTTATACGTTTGAAGACCGGACGCCCGCACCTCAGAGTTGACCTGATAAAATGTGCCCTCAAGTTCTGGATTCTATCCCAGAGTGATGGATTCCTTCTGAAAGATGCATACTCAACACTTTATAAGGCTTCCGAGCTCGTCGTTGACCCCAAAGCCAGTTGGTGTTCAGCCATGCGTTGAATCTTAAACGAGTACGATCTCGGCCATCACTGGAGAGTCATAAATACACCGGCGATTAGGGAGTTCTCTCCAACCCTCCTCCATAGATTAGCCTTTTACCATAGGTCAACTGACTTGTCCTCTGCGGCTGGATCTACAACAATGCCCCACTATAAGCTTCTCAAGAACCCGGAAATCCGAGTCGAGCCACATTTAATCTGCAACCTCCCAGCTTATGCCACGATTTGTATCTCCCAGGCAAGACTGGGATATTCCCAAATATTCATTAAAGGATCATGGCACAATCTTGGTGCTTTCAAAGAATCTCCTTGTCGTTTCTGTTTCGCAAATGAATCATTTTACCACATTGTCAAATCTTGCAAGGCCTACAAGAATATACGGCAACAGCACCTTCCGGAACTTTGCCACAAGAACCCAGACGTCCTCAAATTCATCTATGACCCATTGGCAGACATCAATCACCTTCGTAATCTCTACGTCTTCCTCTGCAAAGCGAGGAGCATCCGACCAGAAATTTAATATTAATGTCTTACTGATTGGTGCGATAGTTGTGTGGGCCGTAGGCCCTAGTGAACCCATATGAAACAATTCCTCTAATCATTCTCCCCTAATATTTAATTCGATTTATTTAATTTAACTATCATTTCCTTCAATTTCAATTTAAACTATTACTTTTGCATGCACCATTTTGATTATCTAATCTTATATATCTATCAATATAATTGTCTCCTTGTTGAACGGGCCTTGGCCATATCAATAAAACTGAATGAATGAAAAAATGAATAATTAGTTAAAATGGTTTTACATATTTTTATTGTTACTTTTAGCCGAAGGATGCGGTAGTGTACTTAAAGGTAATTCTGGTCACATTGCGTACAAGAATGGAGAGAATTTAACCATTGATGAAGTCAGCGTTTAGACAATTCGTTCCCCTTACAAAGGTCAAATGGAAAATCAGTGATGAAGGGAAAAAAATTGAATGATCGATGGGGACCTCAGGAATATATTTCTATTCTGAGCTTTGGAGAGACGCTAAGCTCCAAAAATGTCACAAAATATAAATTGCCAACAAAGAAGAAAAAATGAATTCATCCAAAGACGCTCCAGTCAGTCCGATATGGAGCTCAACACTAATAAGTCGACTCGAAAAATGAAGAGAGAAAGATATCTCTATGTCAATTTGTTGTTACTATTTCGTAAATCTAGGGAAATGATTTATTTGATTAAGTGTAGGATGGATTCTAGTTGCTAAGAAAAATAATTATATTGACCTGACGAAGATCACAGTTAGCGAGTGAAAGCTTGTTTATAAAAGTTGTTGCAAAAAGTCCTCTTATGTCGAAAGTTTTAATTCCAAAAATAAATTTGATTTAGTTAAAAATGCGACTAACCAAAAAGTAGATGGTAATAAAAATACTACCTTAATATCTGTCTATAATATAGTAAACGGACTCGTCATTACTACGTTTTTGAGATTCATTTTGAGTCCATTTATAATTCTCTCCTTGATCGTGTGAAATTTAGCTATATTGTTATATTATTTAGCTAAATCTCTCATGATGAATTGCGCAAAAGCCCTGGTATTTTATTTTATAAATACCAATAAAACCTTATCTCACAATATCAGTAGCCTAACGCAAATAATCCGGACCATCAAAGTCAAATTTTTATAAATAACAAAAAATGAAGCAAATAATAAACCTAAATGTTTTCCTGTTACTATTCCGTAATACATACCGCAAGGATAAGTATATTAGAAAAAATGACCTTACCTTATCAAAAGACTTATTTCAACCTTAATACTATCATCTTACTTAACTACTGCGAAATAAACCCTTATCTCAAATAAAATATTCCTTAATAATTTATTCAATTGTTATTTTTATCGTATTAAAACTGATTTTTGCCCGTTGTTGAGCAAATCCCTAACAAGATTTCCGGGATCATGATTCAATAAAAGCAGACACCTTTGCTCAATTTGCAAGTGCAAACAAATTCAATACGTATTTAGCATTGAATCAGTGTAGTATAAGTAATCAGTATAAGTAATGGTTCCTCTGAAGAATAAAAGCATGAATTTAAGTATCCCAACTGATCTAATTGTAATTAAAGATAAGTTTTGTCGCACTTTTTACAGGCTTCTAGACGAAATCAAAAATGACCCAGGATTGCGCAATCATGGTGCCATTGACTGGTTGGACATTGTTATGAAATCTAATGTGCCCAAGGGAAAGCAACAAAGGTCAGACTAAACGCTCAGTGTTACAATTACGCTCATTGAGTTACCAACAAATTCAATAATGTGTTCTGTAGGGCTATGGCATGTATTATGTTTTATCGGGAGCTAAAGAATTGTGAATTGACTTCTGACGAAGAATTCCTATCATTTATAATAGGCTGGCTACTTGAAATAGTAAGTATAGGCTTGGCTTTAAACTAGAATTAATAAATAATCTTGGTCATTACAATTCACTATATATTTAACAATTGAAACGTTTCTGCCAGAGTCAAGCAGCAGCCTTGATAGCTGATGACATAATGGACGAATCCGTGACAAGGCGAGGACAGCTTTGTTGGTACAGAGAAGCCCACGTTGGTATCTTAGCTGTGAATGACATTCTTTTTTTGGAAAACATTTGTTTCTTTCTGGTTTACAAATATTATTCTAGTCAACCATACTTCAACAGACTACTTGGCTTTTTCCATGATATTATTTTAAAGACAGTCATGGGACAATGCTTAGATACAAGGTCTGCTAAAGCCTTCAATTTGGAGGAGTAAGTCATACACAGGTTTAAAGCATTTTAAACTTAATTTGTGTAATAATATTCAATTTGGTTTTAGGCTTACGTTAACAAAATACCGTCAAATTGTTGATTACAAAACGAGCTATTACACATTTTACAACCCATTTGCTTGTGCACTAATCATGGTAAGGGAATTTGTCAAGATGTATTAACATATATAATAGAATTACTATTCCGATTCTGCTCTTATTACCTAAATTATTACAGTCTGGAGTTACTGATGATTTACTCTACAAAGCACTAGAGAAGGTGTTATTAGAAATTGGATTCTTATTTCAAGTCCAGGATGACTTTTTAGATTGTTATGGAGATCCAACTGTCACCGGCAAAGTTGGAACAGACATAGAAGAGAAAAAATGTACCTGGTTACTTGTTAAGGCGCTTGAAATTTCACCGAATAGACAGGTCTTAGAAGTGAGTCAGATTTTTTGAATTTTTTTTTGATTTAGGCTAATCTAGTTTGTTACATTTGTTCTTGTAGTTGTACTACGCAGGAGAGAAGCCTAATGCCGAAAAGATTCGAAACATTTACGATTCAATTGGAATACCAGATATTTTTTTAGACTTTGAAAAAAATTGTTATCAAAGAATTTGCAAACTCATCGATGAATTACCTAGCGGCATTCCTACGTATACCTTGAAAAGTACATTGAATGTAATATATAGAAGACAAAAGTAAAATGAATTAATCAACGATTTTATCCAAAGAATATTACAAATCGAATATAGAAATTAGTACAATTAGAAACAACACAAAACTAAAACAAAAAATTAGAAAGTAGTACAAACTGAATGAAATTCAATCTAACGAAGCTATAAATTGATCGTATTATTAACATGCTCAAAATTCCTCAATTCGTTTGCCGTAAGAATAAATTCTTGACTACTACGATATTATTTCTAAGTATCGTCTTATTACTTCAATAATTCCTGCACAAAAAAGTTTTTTTTTGATTCAATTATAATCTATCATATTCATTTGGCATTAAGATTTTGTCCTAGTACAGTTTGTAATATATGACATGAGCCAGAACTGGGTAAAACTAGGTAAAACAAGTCTGGTGTAAAAGACTACTAAAGTAAGCTTCTTGAGAACAAAAAGTAGATTTAATTATCTATCAATAATAGATTAAACTAGAAAAAAGTCAGTTCATCGGTTAAGATGAATAAATAAAACAAAAAGCACAAACCAATGGAAGTTGTTAGGAGTAGGTAAATATTCTTAAGAGCAGCCAATTACTAAAAAAAACTTTGGCAGGCAGTTCATTTTGAAATCAAGATGATAACACATGTAAAAGTTTTTGGCCAAAAAAAATTACTGGAAACTAAACTACATGATTCGACCATGGAATTTTTATCGGGGGTATTTATGGCTTCATAGTTTGTTACCAATCCAAAGAAAATACATACCGACAAATTGCAAGTTCAGTTTCAATGATTGATGAGGAAAGTGTCACTGGTGCCCTGCGAAAGGGAATTCATGTTATCAAATTTAAGAATAGAGGATCATTCAAAACAAAAATCCACCGGAACGCATCCATTGAAGCCTATAATTGAAAAATGTGAAGAAAAAAAGTACAAGTAAATTTTGAGTTTTCCTTCTCAATGGGAGATCTCTTTTAAAATATTACAAATGTTGTAATATTTGTAAGAAATAGTGGGAAAAGTGTAAGTAATAATTGCTAAAGGGAAATGGAATCACCACTAAAATATATAACTTTTTTATGATACTGCTCTGATCGGAGCACTTTCTGCTCAATATCGCGTGTGCATTTTTATACTAAAGTTTAGTATATGTGTTGGAGTTGAAATAAACCGTTGTATACGGTGAAGAACTAGCGGGCTGGGAAAATGGAAATGTAGTTAGAGTTAATAATAACCTAGGAATTCGGAAAAATAGAATGAGAAATTTGGAGCCCAGGAATTTTTCCTTCTATTTTTCCGAATTCCTAGGTTATTCTTAACTTTAACTTCCAGCCATTAAAAGCCTATTTTCATTTAATGTAGTTAGAGTTGATGAGATGGAGGAATAAGACATGAAGTAACTGGGTAGGTGTGATGAAGGAATTGGACATGTAGTAAGTATTTTGGTGAGATAACAGTGTGGGAGTTGTACTAAGGATAAGGAGGAGTGGATGGAAAGGAATGTCTTTTCTTGCACTGTTAATTGGCATATCCATATGGACGAATCAAGTTTGTGCAGGGTGAGAAGGAAACTACCCATTCGGCCTGGAAATGGTGCCCAGAAGGGAAGGGAAAAACTCTCGAAGGGTAAAAACCCCCAAATAGAACCAATTTCTCCCCTGCCAGGCCGGTCATCGAACCCACAACAGCGAAGTGGCAGGGAAGCCCTTAAACCACTATACTGCGACGGCCTGGCTGTGGGAGTTGTATTTACAAGGTTGAAGTGATGGAGGAATTAGTGATGTAGAAAATGAGTTGGTGACGAAGAAATAAGAAATAAATGACTTTAGTTGGCGATATGAAAAAGTAAGAAATGAACGATTTGTACGGGTAAGAATAATGGTGGAAATTTTAAATGCGCCATTGATATGGACAACGGGGAAATATTTAACTGAGTTGTTGACATGGATGAACAGGACATGTACTATTTGGGTTTGGAGAAAATTAATGAGACGGATCGATGAAATTGTAGTCAAAATTCAAGCTGTAGTAGTAATTTTAGTGAAACAGTATTGTATTGTTGTTGTTAAGGTAACTTAGAGGTATTGTTACATAGCAACAGAATAACTGGTTGTTGAGTAAGAGGGTTAGCTTGATGGGGAATAAATGAATTGCGTTGGTGAGATGGACGAATAGGAAATGTACTAAGTTATTCAGCAAGAATTGGAGATCAAGTAATTGGGTTGGAGAGATGAAGGGGTGGAAATATGGGCATTTTTACCTACTTCCGTCCACCGGTGAAATTATAAACAAAACCCATTTGAATGAGTATTGTAAATTTTGTGGTTAAAATTATTTATTTAAACGCTAAGCGCTCCGAGGCTATCCTATTTCTTCTGCTTTTTTTACGTTTATATTACAAATAAAGTAAAAAAATTAATTTGAAAGGTAGCGTAATACACGACTTGTTAGGAAAGTTAAATCTCACTAAATTGAAATAATATTTATAGAGAAGGGGCTAACGCATTAATGCACGTGTCTTGTATATATATACCATCAAATTTTTTTGTGCAATTCTGACATGCACTAATGTGAAAAGCTTCTTTCAACAAGAGGAACCAAGTGTTGAAACGCTCTAAACCGAAGAGTTTTGCTATTCGGTCAAGAATTAACGACCGGTAGAGAGCGTACAGACGCACAAAACGAACACATAAAGCGGTGCTCTTTGGTCGCTACAAAAATAAAATTGAGAATTAAAAAATTAATTAATAGCTGATTATTTCGTGATTAGATTAATCGCACAAATAAAACAAATTAATGTGTTTTGTATTAATATTTCCTCAATTAAATTCATCCACTAAATTTTCTCAAAAATATTTCCTCCAATTAGTATCAATTTTTTACGTGGTTGGTAAACCTGCTACGTTTTTTCTAAGGTCTTGGATATCTATAAAATAGGTTGACTTAATCACTGCCTAAACACTTTGAGAATCTTGGAATCAAGGCAGTAAGGAAAGCTAGAACTGGTGCGTAAATTTATCACTTTATATTTTGTAGGAATTTACTAATTAATTTACCAATAATTAAGTTAACAGTTGCACCATGTCTGACGATATCTTAATTTCCGAGCTGACGAGCATTCAAAATGATAATGTTAATGTCAATGGAAATAATCATTTTGGATTTGCTAAGTACAACATGGGCGAAATATTTCATCCAAAATATGGGAAAGCTCAAATCAAAATCACAATTCCAAATGCTTTACCTCCAGATCAGATCAAAACCCATAGCAATGAATCAAAATTAAGAGCGAAAGAATTTATCGTCAAATGGATGAAGGAAAATGGTGTTTTATACACTCTCGGAACAACTGCCGAACGGGATAAGTTAATTGAAGGTGCAGTGAATTTCATCGGAACTTTCAACTTGAGTAATAATGACCTAGGGTCCGAAATTTGCATTTGCTGTATTGTTTTGGGTATGATTGCCATATATGTTGATGACCTTTACGAGTCTGTATTTTCAAAAACTGAAACCAGCCGTGACAGTGTCGTAGCTGGGGAAAGTGGTCCATCTAAAATGGAAGAATTCTTGAGAACCACTGCCAATGATGTCCTCCTAGGGAAATACAAAACTTTGTCGGACGTTCCAACCTTGGCACTCCCAGTTCTCCAACCAATTTTGTGGATGAATTATTTGTGCTATGAACAAATAAGCCGTGTCCGTCCAAATTTTGTTGCATTGATTCAACCAGTGATTAAGGAACAAAATAATTATATTCAAGCTTTACTACTAATGGCTAACAAAGATTTTTTGGATTCATGTTCTGATGAAACTTACATGAGTTTCAGAGAATATGATACCGGGGCTAGGGTTGCTATTGCCGTTGCGGCTCTTTTTAATGGTGCATTGCCCTCAAAAAAGATTAAGTCGAATCTAATAGCTAAAAGACTTAGAACCATTCTGAGTGAAATTATAGGGTTGACAAATGATTTATTTGGAATAGAAAAAGATTTGGAACTAGATAAACCAGTAAATTTGATTCTAAGACGAATTACTAGGGATGGGTTATCACTTCAAGAATCAGCTGATAAGGGTATTGAAGAAATTTTGGTTAAAATCAAGGATTTCCTTTTTCTGGCTGATAAGTTGGAAGTAGAATTTCAAAATATGCCTGAAGAGGGCATTACTGCTTTTGTACGTTCGTTAAAGTATGCTTTAGATGGACATTTTCGAATGTTTACAAATGTAGCAAGGTGGCGATTGCTTTCTGTGGAATATACACAATGACTAAATGTATAACTCGATAACTATCTGTATAACTCAATTATTGTAGACAGTTTAATGGCTATGTGCTAAATTTTATGACAATATATAGAACTGAATTATTTTATGAAGAGTAAAAAATCCGGGAAGAATTAATTATTTCAACTTTCGCAATTAAAATCATGCATCATGTACAACACCATAAAAGTATATAGGAAACAAAACAGCACCCCTACAGCAAAAATACTATACCTCGAAGCATGCTTTTACAAGTCATAATTAATAAAAACAACTACTAACACTACGATCGTGTCCAAATACACAAAATAATGATGAGATTAAATGTAGTATATTTCATGGAATTTGCTTGTCGTCGGAATCGTTGCTATAATGCTCGCATTAAAAGAGAGTAAAAAATAGCTCAAATAAATTCAGTATCAGAATTAATGTTTTCATGTGAAATTTCTTGTTTGAAATTTCATTTACAAACATACAATCCTAATTTTTAATCCAAATTCAAGTATCCATTGTATTTGAACAGATATTTCATTGAAGTCTAACACAACATCTATAATCAGAGTCAAGAATAATGTCAGACATGTAAGGATAGTGAATTTTTCTTGGAATTTTCATTCAACAGCCCAGTGGTTATTATTGCGTCAACGATTACGTGCTGACTCCATTGCCAGGACGCACTTGTCATAGAAATTGAAATTTTTAATCTATATTCTTCAGTGTTATTATATCGTTTTCAAGTCAACAGCAATTTACTGGTACGCCAGATTGACCGTAAAATGAGACTCAGGCGAAATGAACAAACCACTTAAATCGTCTTAGAAAGTTTGAATATTTTTTAATCTTTAATAATGTTTACTGGTTAGAAACAATTAAAAAATATGTTAAATGACCGGTTGTGAACGCTAAAGTGAAACTGGTAAATCGGATAGAGATAACATGATAAAGTCAAGAAATATATACAGGGTGGCCCAAAATGAGCGTTAATTCGAAATAATTTTTATCTTGACCCAAATTTTAAAAATCCGAGATAGTAATTTGAATCAGCGTGCGTTTAAGTTTTTATGATGACTTCTGAACTGTGGCTGGTGCGCGGGGGGAAAAAGAATGGAAAGAAATACACACAATTTGTACACAGAATTTGCACAAAAATCATACAAAAAAAATGGCAGTCTGATTTTTTTTAAATTCTGACAAAAACAAATGTTATTTAGCATTTACGGTTACTTCTGGCCAAGCCTGTATGTTATACGCTTTGAAATTTAAAGGTGAAATGACGATATCTAATCTTTACTGTGTTACGGAAATGAGGATGTGATATATTGGATTGGGATAAATGAGGGAATGGTTAGCTGCCGATCTAGGTACATTAATATAAATAATATAGCGGTTCTCTTGAGATAACGTTGAGCACACAAATTGTCACAGTTCACCAAAACTCAGGTTAGCTCAATTATTTTGGAGATTATAGAGGGTTTAAAGAGTTTAATGAGTTTTTAAAGCAATATTCTTAGTTTCCCAAAATAAGCCATCACACCGTATGTCTGAACATTTTAGTAAACAATCTATTTCCAAAATGTTTGTACCATCTGTGACTACATATAAGCAAAATCAACTCTTATAGGACAATAATTGCAAAACAATCACCTATGTATTAAAAAAAAAGTTCCTTTGAAAACAAAATTAATTTTCTCATGTATTGACTAATTGATTTTACCAACATATTGTTGTAATCAATAATAAGAATAAAATGATTTAAATACAAGTCACTAGAAAATACTTCTAAGTACTAATCAATCCATTTTATTAGCTTCCTGAGAACTAAAAGTAGATTTAATATCAATTATAATATAAACTAGCAAAAAGTCAGTAAAGCGGTTAAGATGAATAAATAAAACAAAAAGCGCAAACCAACGGAAGTTGGTAGGAATAGGCAAATATTCTTAAAAGCAGCCAATTATAACTCTCAAAACTTTGGCAGGCAGTTTCGTTTGCAATCAAGATGATAACATACGTGAAAATTTTTGGTCAGAAAAAATTAATGGAAACTAAACTACATGATTCGACAATGCAATTTTTATTCGGGTATATCTGGCCTCATAGTTTTTTACCATCCAAATAAAAAATATATACCGACAAATTGCAAGTCTGCTTCAATGATTGATGAGGAAAGTGTCACCGGGGTTCTAAAGGAACTATGCTATCAAATTTAAGAATAGAGGATCATTCAAAACAAAAATCCACCGCATCGCCTAGTTCTTAATTTGGTCGCTATAGCAACATTTGCATGCACTGCTATTATGTTGAAAAAAAATCAATGGTTGAAAATCTAGAATTGCTGACATTTGGTTCGTGCTATAATAGCCATTTGTTTAGAGTTTGTTGATACCTTATTTTATGTAAGTGAATGATATATTTAAACCCTGAACTGAAATAAATCTTGCCAATATTGCTTTTTAAATTCATAGAAAACGCCGGCAGTTCCAGCAAAAGTTAATATCTCCCAACTTTGTTCAAAACTCTCAAAACTTTGGCAGGCAGTTCTGCTTGCAATCAAGACGATTACACATGTAAAAGTTTTTTGGCCTAAAACCTAACTGGAAACTAAACTACATGATTCGACCATGCAATTTTTACCGGGGTATTTCCGGCTTCATAATTTTTTACCATTCAAATAGAAAAATACATACCGGCAAATTGCAAGTTTTGTTTCAATGATTGATGTGGAAAATGTCACTGGTACCTGCGAAAGGGAATTCATGCTATCAAATTTAAGAATAGAGGATCATTCAAAACAAAAATCCACCCAATCGCCTAGTCCCTATTTTGTTCACTACACCAACATTTGCATGGACTGCAATTATGTTGATTAAAAAAATTAATGGTTGAAAATCTAGAATTGTTGTCATTTCATTTTTTCGTTCATTCATTCGTGCTATAAAAGCCATTTGTTTATAGTTTGTTGATTCCTAAAATTGCTTAACCGAATGATATATTTAAACCTTGAGCTGTAACAAATTTTGCCCATTTTGCTTTTTCAACTCATAGAAAACACCGGTAATTCCAGCAAAACTTTATACCTCCCTACATTGTCCAGGCAAAGTAAAATGAATAATTTTCACTGCTGCTCATGGTTAATCAAATCTGTACGTCGTGTATCACTCGTAAGTAAATCAAGTTTTTGACATTGAAGACATAAAAGGAGCTAGGGCATTTAATATAGTAAAAAATATAGTAATGTTGTTATTTAGCCATTATTTATAACAAATAGTTCACCCATATTAACAGTTTTTTAAATAATCTTGTAAAACATCCTCAAATATAATTTTTGAAGAATTTGAAATCTTATTTTCAGTCGCGCCTTCATTCGGTGAATAAAGTGTGGAAGCCAACAAGAAAACTATAAAAAGAACTGAACTCAATATAAGTTATACACTCCTACCATTTTTCAATTTTCATAAACTCCTCCATTCATACAGACCTGTAATTTACAGGTCTGTAATTTACGTTTACAGACTGTAAACGCTAAATACAGTCGACCCAGAACAAATGTGATTAATTCTTAGTGTAATCAACAGCTGATATTGCTTTTTTGCGCGACCTAATTACTCTTTATTTTGAATTTAGGCTAGAAATTTTAACTTTAGCGTTTCTTGAAGTTTTCTTGAAGGTCAAAAGTGCTGCAAGTTCAAATATTAAGTAAAAAATAATGCGAAGTATAAGGTAGAATTGTGACGTAAATTAAATTATTTTAATTTTACCATATCGAAGAAATATTATACTGTTATATTCAAATCCACTAACCCCTTTCAGAAAAATTAAAACGGCCACTACAGTCGCAATGAATTTGACATGAGTTTGCCTACACAGTCACGTAAAAACGAGCGTTATCAAATCAAAATGTATTATCTTATAATAAAGATGGCACAGCGTGCAGTTTCGCATAAAATTTGCTTCGCAGTTGTACGTTATTCCCTGTGAGCTACCATGACCTAAAGAAAGTTCTAAGTTGATATGATGATCAGTACGTTAGAAACTAACGAATAAGCGTTTTTAATAAGTTGGAACCAGGAGTTTATTAATATCACTGAAGTTCAGTGGCAATAACTGTTAAAGTTAGTAACCATAGTAATATATTAAAGTTGCCATAAAATAATTCTAATTGCTTTTAAGAAAGTTTAAAACTAAGTAATCAATTAAGTTCAGAAATTCTAACAACGCAATCTTTGTTTTCTGTAAAATCTGACTAAGTTACATTTATAAATAATTGCTCATTATTTTCAGACAATTCAAGCAGGCATTAAGCATGTGTGGAACTCGTACTTCCCGGAGTGCGTATTACCAACGTACATAAATTTTTTTGGGAACGCTAGCGTGGTACCTATCAGCTTTGACCTGAAAAATTGTTATATGGTTAATACTCAACAGAATAAAAAATCAAAGATGTTATCGTTGGTTTGGAAGACCATGATCATTCTACGCTTATTCCTATTGTCAGTGCGGATTGTACAGTTGCATTTTGGAATTATAACTGTACGTCTAAGTGATCAAATGTACACACTCTTGCTATGGTGCATCAACGCAATTGGATTGTTGGTAGACCTGTTTGTGTCATATCAACTACAGCCCATCCAGACGTACTACAACACATTCATCTTATTCCAACAGCGTTTAGACGGTCTGTTAAGGCAAAAGTACATTTAGTATTACCTTGTTTTTTCAAATGTGTAATATTAATTTCAGGGAATCACCAAATAGAAGCCAGGGCCTGCCAGGAGCTGATCCGTTTTTTTACTGTTTTTGGAGTTTTTTTCCATCTCGAATTTGCTATTTTTGTGGTCTCGACAGCAATCTGGAGCCCAGATGATGTATACCATACTTGTTCTTTTCTTGGACTCAATTCTGATGTCAGTATTTGGACTGGATATTGGATAGTTGCATCTGCATTTTTCGACGGTTTAACAGCACTCACAGGAACAGTGTCTGCATTTGTAATGCTGAATATATGCGGCACTTATATGGTTGTGACAAACTTTGGATTGAATTGCTTATTGTAAGTTTTGCATAATATAAATTTAAAATAATAATAATTAATATTGATGTTGTCTGAAATTGAATAATTTTATTCTTAAATGTATTACCAGACGAAACGCTCGGGCTGGCAGTCGCACTAAAGGGCATGAACTCAAAATGTACGCGATTGTTAATACCTTTTATAACCAAGGTGTAAGCGCTTTACTTCCTGTGGTAAACGCTGTTGGTGGGGCAATGCTGATTCTTTCGGTTTTTATGTTGACACGTCTGGGCTCAGATTCACACGTGTACATAACAGCTGTGTGGGCAACAACAGCTGAAGGATCTTCATTTGTGCTGTTTTGGTTTTACAAGGAAGGGGCTGACATTTTTAGTGCATCAAATCAAATTATATCACAAATCAAATGCAACCAACATCGGAACACAAACAAAGCTTTCAGAAAGGCGTTGACTTCTTATCGACCATTTGGCATTTGTGTTGGAGGCTTCTATACTCTGAAATCAAATTCCTTTGCCAAGTTTTGTCGTTTTCTGTTCAACACAATTCTCGACATCCATATTGCTACTTAAATTAACACGACTTGGATAAAGAAATAGTTGAGGCGTATATGCAATTATAGTTTTATGCGTAAATTCTATTCACGTAAGAAAAAACGTTGTAAGAAAACTGGACCGTTTTCATCTATATATTATCATTATAAATACATGCAAATTTAGAAGTTGCGCACCACATGGTGCGTTTCAATAGGTTGTTTGTTTAGATTTCTTAGTCTTTGTGGCTATTATGTGTTTTAAAGATAAAAGCACCTACATATTATGCACAAAGTTCGCATAAACTTGTAGTCAAAAGTAGTGACAATTATGATTTGTCTATCATGCCCTGCAGGAATATTCTTGTAGTTAAATTGTAGTGAAAAACGATAGTTTAACTTTGTGTTGGTAGATTATTGACGCGGAAGTTGTTATGCCGAGAAGAATATTACATAAACAATATAAATAATCAATATATAATAAACATCAATAAAAAACGTATTAAAAAGCACAAGAACGAAAGGAATGATTTATAAAGTCGAGACTTGAAATCATTATTCCTATAACTATTGAAACTATCTAACTATATGACTAGAAATTTGGATTACTTAATTCTAATTTAGGATTTGACAAAAATTGTGATTCCAAACTTAAGGACGTCGAATGAAGACATCAAAACTACGAATGAAGAATAGCGAGAGAATGAGAAAGTATGAGAATGGATACTTATGTTTAAATATGTAGTAGTGCTGTTTTAATACAATAGAACGTGGTAACAGTAAAGAAATACTTTTCAAGCTATAAACTTATTTTCAATGTGAAAACTAGCTGAAAAATCTTTGAAATTAAATTTATTAGAAGCTAGGTGATATAGATTACAATTTTATGAAATCGTGCTAATTTTGTAAAATCTAATTTTTATAAGCCCGGGCTTTGGAGCTCGGGCTTGGTAGCTTGGGCTTGATAGCTCGAACATTGGGATACAATAGCGGACCCGCGGGGTTCCTTCCAATGCTAACAGGATCCCCTATCCTTTGCAGTGGATTTACCTGGTCGCATAGGGTCAATGCCAAAAGAGGTACGTGCAATCTAATGCTGTTCCTGTTCCGAAAGGGGAACGTGGTTTGCCCAACTCTATAAATTTTGATAGTTTGGAAATGTGATAGGTAAAGTTCGAAGAGTTGATGAAGGATTACATTTTATCTTTATTTGTGAAACATTTATATTAGTCCTGATGAAGAGTGCAGATTGTATTTCAAAAGCTTGACTTGTTGTTTTTTCAATATAAATGTCCATGCTATCCGTTCAAAACAATTCAATTGGAATTATTGAATTAGTTGCACTTGCAGATTAAGCACTTGCAAATTAAGCAATTCTGTTTGCTTTTATTGAATCATAATCCAAGGAATCTTGTTAAGTATTGCCTCAACTACAGAGATAACTCAAATAAAAAGGTAAAACTAAGAAATGAATTAAGAAAAATTTTATTTGAGATAGGGATTTATGTTGCGGTAGTTAATTATGATAATAGGAATAAAGTTGAAATAAATCTTTCAAAATGGTAAGGTCAATTTTTACTGACTAGTGTTCACTTACCCTTACCGTACGTATAACGAAATAGCAACAAAAAACGGTATCTGTTTCACTTATAAAAATTTGACTTCGATGGTCCGCATTTTTTACGTTAAGCTATTGATACTAACAGATAAGATTTCTATCGGTCGTTATAAAAATATGAGTACTTGGTTTTGGCGCAATTAATCATGAGAAATTTAACTAAATAATCTAATCAAGGTAGCTAATTTTCTCACGATCAAGGAAAGAATTATTAATTTACAATACTAAAAATGTAGTCATGATGAGTCCATGTACTATATAATAGATAGATGTTAGCGCATTATTTTGTTACTATTTAATTTTTTGGTTAGTCGCATTCTTAATTAAATTAAATATACTTGAGAACATTTATCAGACAAAATGACATTTCTGTCATACTTTATTATTTGTTTAGTGACGTTTTTCGTTGTATGGACACTTCAAAAAATGGCGGACAGAATTCAAGGACTTCCTCCTGGTAATGCAGAAAATTCAAAATTATAATATTGGGCGCCTTTTACACATTAAGTATAGTGACATATCGTTTTTAAATTATTTAGGACCATTTCGAATTCCCTTAGTTGGAAATATTTTTCAAGCTTTATGGGAAAACCCTACAAATCTTCCATTAGCTTGGATAAAAATGTCAAAGTATTACGGAGATATAATTCACATGCAATTTGGCATCACTTCCATAGGTAAGCAAAATACGATTATCACAAAGTTCTTACTTTCCTAAATTCTTACAAATATACATAGTTGTAGTCAATGGTTTTGAAAATCTTCATAACGTATTCCATTCCGATGATTTCCTTGGCAAACCGGATGACAAGATTGTACTGGAACGTAGCTTTGGAAAACCGCTGGGTTTGTTTTTTATTGCTGCAGTAGTAACTCTTTATAATAGACGGGAATATTTTGTTTGCTAAAGGCCTATTATTTGGACATTTGGATATTTGGAAGGAAAGCAGACGTTTTACTGTCAAAACACTTAAAGAATTTGGCTTTGGAGTTAAAAGTACTATGGAATCATGTCTGCAAACAGAACTAGAAGAGTTGTCCAAACACATTTGTGACAAAATATGTGGTGGAGAAATTTATATTCAAATGCTTGGACTTTTCGATACATCAGTAATCAATGTCGTTTATTCTATGGTCATTGGAGAACGATATCGTTTTGAGGACCCTACTTTAAAACAGTTGGTTAATGTGGTCAACATGTTCTTTTCCGTAGAGATTTGGCAACATGGTTTAGTCTTCTCATATCCATTTTTAACTCGTTATGCTCTTGCGCAGAAATTTCTAGGATTTGATAAGCAATCAAAATGTACAAAGCTATTTCAGACATTTTTAAGGAACAAACTGGATACAATTCGTACAGAAGGAAAATATCTTACTTACCCTACAAATTATACTGAAGCATTCCTTCAAAAAATCGATACACGGGCATCAACTGGAACAATTGATGACGTAACTTATTCAGGTAAAAGTCACCATAAGTTCATCGTTTTAAATAACTAACAAGAAAAGAAATTTATTAAACATTATTTAGATGAAAATCTCATTACAATTCTCTATGACCTTCTGGCTGCTTCCGCTGAATCTACATCAAAATCATTATCTTTTGCAATACTTTACACAATTTTAAATCCAGATGTTCAGGAAGAAGTTATAAAAGAAATAGATTGTATTATTGGGCGTGAGAGATTACCTCAACTGTCTGATCGGGAGAGGTTTGAACTTACAATACACAATTATATTTGATGCATTGTCCATAAATGTAGTACAAGAATTAAGTACAGAAGCGAGAAGGAAAGTGCAGATAAGTACGAAGAAAACTGAATTTTGATTTTCCACTATGAAACTATTTAAGCATGTTTCCTATGTCTTAAATGTTTATAAAGAAATATTTCAATATCACTCCTCTGTAGTCAGCACAAAAAATAATTAAAATTTTGAATATTTTCTAATGGAAGAATAAACATTTTGACCCCACTCAGCATGACCGCTTCTGTATGACCCACTTTCAATAACACGGGCAAATACGAATTCTGAATATATATTTAATACTATATCTATGCCATTGTCCTAATGAACTTTTAAAAGTACGATAATAATTTTGTTATAGAATGCCTTATACAGTAGCTACACTCCATGAAGTTTCCAGAATTAGTTCAGTTTTACCAAGTGTTCCGATGAAAGCTCTGAAGGACACGAGAATTGGCAAATATAAAATTGCAAAGGTACTTACTTCAATTACAATAATACAGCGTTAAATGAATTGTGAAAGTCTTCTTAGGGAACTCTTGTACTCGCAAATATATATGGCGCCTCTATGGACGATAAATATTGGGATGACCCAGAAAAATTTATGCCTAAGAGATTTATATGTCCAAATACAGGAAAAATCATCAACACGGAAAAAATCTTTCCTTTTGGCGCAGGTTATTTTTTTGTAATTTATTTAATGTTTTACTTCAATTTTTATCAGCTTTTATACTTACAACAGGAAAAGCAAATTGTATCGGCGAACATACGGCTCGTGCAATCATATTTATCGTATATACTGGCCTTATACAGAAATTTAGACTCGATATAAACCCCACCGAAGGAAAACCAATTTCAAAAATTATATGTGGAGTAACAAATTCCACATATCCATTCACGGCATCTGTAACCCTGAGAAAATAAAAATATAAAAGTTGTATAGAGGACAGCTGTTAATACTCAATGGCTTGAAAAAAGTTTTAAATAAAAATAATTTTAGTGTTACTCGTAAACATTAAATCCGAGAAAACTCAACCTTAATAATGTATGGGGCATAAAAAAATTAAAACTACATTAAATAACCGGTTGTGCACGCCAAACTTAAGCTGGCATATTAATTATTGGTAGGAGATAATATAATAAAATTGGATTTTTTTAAAGATTGTGCTTACTGCAAACTGTGATGTACATAATCGCAATACTACGGTAAGAACAATCTGCATTTAAGTGTAATATCTACAAATGAATTTAGCAAGAAGTGCATTGTTCATCTTGGAACCTCATCATGGAACAAGTTTTAACCAGATATTTTTAAGAACAATTTGAATCAGTTACGGTCCCATGTTGAAATATTTTAATACTGCACTGTTGAATTATAATCAATCTGTGTTGTAGACAACCTAATGATCATTTGGACATGTTTATCAAATATTAAATATTAAATTTATCCAAAGTTGCATGATTATCAAATAAGTAAATTTGAAGCATAACATTTGAGCCTCATTTTATCACAGTTGTATTGCAAGATTTGAACTATTATTAAGTATATTGAATATAAGTCGCAATAGTTTTATTCAGTGGTTAATTTTCATTTCTAATGAGTTTTTTTCATACTACGATTGCTGAATTCCAGTGGTAGGATATTACAATTGCAATTGTAATAAACCGGTGGTAACCGGTAGAGTCGAGCTGGCAAAGTTTTCGAAATATTTGAAACCAAAGCTTTAATTGTTTACTAAGTCTCATCGTAATCACAAACTCAATTTCATCATAACAAGGGATTTGATGTCATAAGATTGTACAGTTTACAATGATAAGTCTTCCATAAGTTTTTCCAGTGAATCGCATGGTTTCGGGACTTTAGATTCAACCGGACCAAATGGATTTCATATCTTTAAATGGTGTTAATTGAGGAACTTTTTCATACATCTTTTTTGACATGTTGAAACGTAGCAAATCTTGAGGTGAAATACTCAAATGGGCATCCAAGAAATCGGCCATGGCTTTAAATGCCAATAGGACACATCCTGCTTCAGAATTCTGATCTTCCATGTCCGCAGGTTTCAGAAGTACAAATTTGGCTTTTTTTGATCTTCCAAACATTAACACCTGTACAATGTTCGTACTCGAGTTTTTCTATAGATATTCGCTGACCCGTAAAAAGAACAATAGGCAGAATCGAGGTTTGAAAATGATTCCTTAAATCTTTGACTGCTGCAATGGGTGTTGTGCAAGTTTCCTTTGGTCATGATGTGTATTTATCTTTCTCAATTTGTTTGGCGTTCTTAAAAATTACATATTTCAAGTAGAATGCCGCATTCCTGATAAAATGAGACTTTATTACTAGGCAGTTCAAAAGCTCATTATTATTAAAAGTACATGCCTGGATTTATACCGTATGGTCCATAAGTAGCACTCTTTTTTGTTTGTTAGCAACGAAATCAAAATTTTATTTTATATGTTAAGGCTGAACATATTAATTAATATTATCACAAACCACAACCTTACGGTAGCAAACTAAAACAAGTTTTTAACCATTCGAGCACCACCCAGAGACATACAAGTCTTCAGCCTCCCTGGAATTGATTCACACACACTTCTACACATGCCGACTGTAACTTGTTAATAACTTGTTGATCATATTCTTGTTAATAAGTGC
>WJEZ01001119.1:0-19710 GCA_009869925.1 Thalassaphorura encarpata | reverse complement strand
TGAGCCAGATCTAATTGCTTGCAAATGTACATCATGGAAGGAGTACAAAAATTCCAAATGCGATTGCAAAGACTTTGTAAGTTTTGGTGGAAATTGCGAGTCTAGGTGAGCAGAAGCCAATTCTAATTCTACCACAATGCTTTGCTCTGGATTTTCACAAATCTCTCTTGATTATAGCTCAACAACAGGAAATTATTATTTGGTCATCAATGCGAAGGCCGGAAACAACAATACTAATTTTTGGATATAAATTTTGTGGGCAATAATTATATTTGAGTTTCAGTCTGAAACTGCTGGCTGGCTGAAAATGGATATATTTTACATTTGTTATGAATGCTCTGCTGGAAATTAATTGGGCCGAATTGCATTATGATTGAAATAAAACGGGAAATTTTATTTGGAGCACAAGTGCAGAGATACAAATTCAATTGCTATTTCTGACAACAATAATTAAAAAATTGCATCAGTTACTTGTTACGGGAATGTAATAATAATTTGAATAACAGTTCAATCATGAAGTGTAAAATTGTGAATAGATTACGCATAAATCCTAAAATTCAAGGCTAACCTTGATTTGGTTAGAATTTTGATTAGATATTATTATTGACGGGACCGGTACTAATCATAACAGCTCTTTACGCTTTTGTTCACTAACACTCTTCTGTGTTGATAAAATTTGTCAGGAATAAATATAACTAAATTGTGAACTCGAAATTATTCACGTGTGAAATTAGAATTAAAATCAATCCACCAAATTATTTAGAAAAATGACTTTCTTTGGCCTTCGTGTACAAAAGTTAACTCCATCAAGAACAACTGTGGTGGCACTGATTGTAGTTTGGGCTGCTTATAGTTACTATGAAACATCCACTACAGTCAAATTAAACCCGAGCCCAGTGGTTACAATTTCAACAGGTAAAATCCAAGGGTTTATTTCGAAATCGAGGGATGGGAAAGAATTTTATGAGTTTCTGGGAATACCTTATGCCAAAGCACCAATCGGGGATCTTCGTTTTGAGGTAATTTCAAGAACACAGAAATTTGACAGAAATACATTAAAATTTCAAACATTTCTTAACTCTAGGTTCCAGAACCACCGGTTAGTTGGGAGGGTGTGCGCTCAACTAACAAATATGAATCAGAATGTATTCAGGTCAACGCTATATTCAATGACAGTGTCACCGGGAGTGAGGACTGTCTCTTTTTAAACGTTTTTGCACCAAAGGTAATTCAGAGGCAGAAATTACATTAGATTAACTGAACTAGTAACAATTTGTTAATTCCCTAGGTTGGTGACGATTTCAGTAAAAGTCCTCTTCCTGTTATGATGTACTTGCACGGTGGGTACTTTATGAGTGGAAGCGCAAATGCTTATCGGCCAAATTATTTTATGGATGAATACGTTGTTCTTGTCACAATTAATTACAGATTGTCATCTCTAGGTAATAATAATTATATCAGTAAATAAATTAAATACACTTTGAACTGATTTGAGCTTACTAAGTTACTAATTGATGTGAATTCATTTCCTCAGGATTTCTTAACACGGGTGATGGAGTTGTACGTGGAAATATGGGGCTAAAAGATCAAGTCATGGCTTTGAAATGGATACAAGGGAATATTGCCAAATTCGGTGGTGATCCAGGTCGAGTCACTATTTTTGGTGAAAGCGCAGGGGCTAGGGCTGTGAGTACTTTATTTTGAAAGTTTGTCCTTAAACATGAAAGCAACTGCTGAATTTAATTCACACTGAACAAATGAATGGGGAACTAAAACTTATTTGGCCTGAATTAATTGATTGATTCCAACCCATGTCAAAAACATGTCAATTTTAAAAATATTTTTGTATTAAATTGCCTTCTATTGGTTGCAGGTCAACTTTCATATGCTATCGCCAATGTCAAAAGGTTATACAGTAAAGTTTAAAAAAGATCGAATAAGTATCTTACACTTTCTTGAATATTTTGGCAGAACTTTTTCACAAGGCAATTTCTCAAAGTGGATCTGCTCTAGCAATATGGTCGATTCAAGTAGAACCCAGGGAACAAGCATTGCGATTATTTGAATCGTTTGAATTGTTCCAGGCCCACTACGAATGAGAGCATTCGCTGTATGAAAGATTTAAAAGCTGAAACTATCATCGAAACTCACAAGGACGCATCGGTTTGTCGTCAACCTTATTTATTGGACATTAGACATGCCTAATAATTAAAATTGTATTATTAACAGACACCGATTTTGCATCATCTGAACATGTACGCGCCTTCGATTGAAACTGAGTTGAAGATGAAGGATTCTTTTCTGACAGAGGATCCAAAAAACATTCTCATTGCCGGACAAGGCCAAAATATTCCATGGATGATTGGTGTAAATTCCGCCGAAGGTCTTCTGTACACAGCAAGTAAGCAGAGATACAATTTATCAGCAAAAACTAATCTTGCTAATCTTGATTTTCAAATTTCACAGGGATGTTGAACAAAGAACATTTGAGAAATGAGTTTGAAGACAATTATAAAAATATCTTTCCTCAAATTTTTGTTTATGATAAAAACAACACCGAAATTACAACAAAATTGAGAAAATTCTATTTTAATGTGGACGATGATGCAAGGATTGGTTTTCTGGTTTGGTGTAAATTCCGCCGAAGGTCTTCTGTACACAGCAAGTAAGCAGAGATACAATTTATTTGCAAATTCTGTACTTACTTATCTTGATTTTCAATTTTCACAGGGATGATGAACAAAGAACATTTGAGAAATGAGTTTGAGGATAATTATAAAAATATCTTTCCTCAAATTTTTGTTTATGATAAAAACAACACCGAAATTACAACAAAATTGAGAAAATTCTATTTTAATGTGGACGATGATGCAAGGATTGGTTTTCTGGAGAATTTCTCAAACTACACCAACCTTGCTTCCGACCGATGCTACAATTTAGGAACAAAGTTGGCAGCCAAACTGCAAGCTAAATACTCATCAGTTTATTTATACTACAATAAATACGAACCAGTTGTAACTTCATTTGATTTGTTAACTTTGGAGTTGAGGTTTCCACTGGTGGTTGAAGTAATTTGGAAAATGCTTTCAAATTGGTTTAAAACAAAGATTCTGAGAATGGAGCCTGTGCGACATGGTAAATCTTATGAATGAAGAAATACACTCCATATTTTCCCCACTGCAAATTTTTTATTGAATATATATAGGAGTGTGCCACGGAGATGAGCTCAGCCTCTTGTTTCAATTCCCTATGGTGGAAGTCACCCCGACTTCAAAAGATTATGAAATGTCAAGATCTCTCGTTAAACTCTGGGTTCAGTTTGCTCATGATGAGTAAGATAAAATAATTTATTACGCTTATAGTGCGAGTACTTTTTTAATAACACTTTTTTAAACAGTACCAAAATGAGGTTCAATCAAGTCAACTGGTCACCCATATCCGTAAATTCAACCGTGCTCAAATACATGCAGTTTAGTAATGACGTTAAAGACAACCATTTAATTGAAGAGCCGTTCAAAGAAAGAATGGAATTCTGGGAATCTTTAAAGCTGTCAAATTAATTTATTTTTTTAAAAATTTTATATTAACGTTGTTGAGTAAAAAGGATGAATTTTAAAGCGAACAAACAGAATGGTCATGGGCGTAGTATGGCATTATTACGAAAGTTAATGTTTCCACGAAAAAATTGTGTACTAAACAATTCCACAATTTTTCTACCCATATTAAATGAAAGCCACTTAAGTTCTGTTAATGGAAAAGATTTTTTTTTCTTTCAATGAATCCCTAAATAAGCTATGTGCTAAAAATTCAAATTTAAATGTATGCTTCGGGCAACTACGGGTGTCCAGGTGCACTATCTTGTATGCATATTGCAATATCGTATAACTGAGATCCGTCATCAAGTTAATCTGCCCACCCTAGTTGGTAAATTGAACGGACAATTCTTGCATGCACTTTCCATGTCATTAGGATAAGCGAAAAAATTTGAAGTTAACCCAACATTGGAAAGAATCGAAGTAAAGGGAATTGAAATTAAATTGGTCCCACGGGGTAATTCGCATGTAACCTTGACCGCTCACTAACCTGCTTTATAGAATCTACGTAAATTCGCAACTTTTTCCGTAGTTAGCATAGCCGGTAGGATTTTTTTGTGCGATCTGTCTTAATTGGCCACATGTGTGCGTATGCATTGTGTATCTTCCAACGCTGGAAGGAGTCAAAGTGCGGTTTCGGTTTGGCTGACGTTTCAGAAGTTCTCCAAGCAAAAGATACTTGTTTTCAAATGATACTTGAATTTTTATTTTTTGTAACAATACAACTTTGTTTTTGCAATGCAGTGCATGTGTACGAAATTCTAGAGGACGATACAAGGGCAAGGACAAATATTGTTTTGCTAATTGCGATTATAATACACAAAGGAAATCATAACTTAATTAGCACCGAATTATCTGTATGGATAGGCAAAAAAAAAATATACATTTAATTGAACAGTATAAAACTACGATGGTACGGCACAGTTGCCTGAGGCCGGCCAACTAAATTCAACTGCGTTGATTTTGACTTCTATTTGTCATCTACCAGGCAATGTCATAGTCTTTCTGGAAATATATATTCAAGGTGGTACAGATCAATCTAATAAATTCTCCCGGGAACATAATTCTATTTTGCGCACATTAAAGTCATTCTGAACGGACAACACTTTTGCCTTATAAAGTATTTCTTAAAACATGTGAGTTTTTCAGTTAATGCCAATTATGGCACAAGTTTATCTCCAAGTCGTCACTTTTAAGGCTAAAAAATTATCTATGAAAAACTTATAATATTCCGAGTCCGACCTTCTCACAGGAACTTCCAGAAATCCTTCAAATTAAAAAGACAAACAAAATATTACATCAACTTAGTACACGTTTAATTCTTATAGCGTGCTTAATCATTGTTTTTCTTCCAAGTCAGCTACTTCTTAGCGAACACTTCTCATTAAATATTATTTTTTATAAATATAATTCACAAGGGAATAAGAGAAAGAGGAGGAAACTCAAGTTCACTGTTTACTCTGAATTTCCCTTTGCATTTTGCATTAGAAAAGTGCATGCCATACTATAGCAATGCAGAATTCGAGTCGTAATCACTTTACTAGGCTAGTAGTGGGTTGTGGAGAACTTACTTAAAATCACATGTAAGTAAAGAGAAATTCGCATCAACAGGCAGGCCAGTCAAACTGCTATGCTTTACAATGAGTTTAGTGCGGTGCTACCACTGACACATAAGATCTCTTTCTCTTTATATTATATTGGACTCTTCATCCCAATCTTAATTATTAAGATTTTAGAGCTTTAAGACGGAACACCACTTCCGTCCGTTCATTATAGATTTTTGGTTTGAGACTCAAAATCAAGGAGAGGTTCTTGCTTCTGTGTGAACTCTTTACATATTATTATGCCTGTACACAAAATCCATTGATTGAGTGGATTCGATAATTATTTATTTATCTCGAGGTTAGCCTATTCAAAATAATAGTGTGGAAGGTCGACAAGAATATATTTGTGATAAAGTGCCAGTGTGTAAGTGAGTCCCACGAAAGTTAAGTTGACCTGAGGGTTGGAGTATTGTGGGAGTGTTGTTTGCTTTTAAATAATTCCATATTTCCAAGTTTGGCGTTGGCCTAAGCTTAAGTTTAAGCACCTTTGATTATTTTTATTTACCACATTTGTCATTTATACTTGGAAGTTTGTTCAGCCTGGGTGCAATGGTCACAAATTAAAACGAAACGGAGGTTCTGAGACTGTGAAATAGAAAAGGAAGGAAGTGGGGCAACTAACGGTACTTTGCTGTGATGAGGCAAAGAGAGATTTGACAGATTCAGTGAGCCATAGCCACAACATACAGAATAACAGGCTCATCAGTCAGCTACATAAATTGAGTACAAATGGATGGGAAACAACCGAGTTCCCTTCTAGGGGTGATATTGACCTTGGCAGTGACCTATCTTTACACAGAATATATTGCTACTATAAATAGTCCTGTGGTTGAAACTGCACATGGCAAAGTTCAAGGGATTGTGTCAAAATCCCGGGAGGGCAGAAGATATTTTGAGTTTCTTGGCATTCCCTATGCTCAACCACCTGTGGGTGACCTCAGATTCGAAGTGAGTTTTTTTAAATTTTAAATAATAAAATTATATATCTACGTACAAACGTGAAGCACGGAGAATGCGGTGNCCTGTGGGTGACCTCAGATTCGAAGTGAGTTTTTTTAAATTTTAAATAATAAAATTATATATCTACGTACAAACGTGAAGCACGGAGAATGCGGCGTAGGTAAAAAATATTGGAAAATCTAGGCAGTTTTCCTGGTATCAATTCCAACACGTGCGTCAGTACTTTTTTTGCTTTCATTGATTTAAGGTTTTCTTCATCTAAGGAAAAATATTTTTAAAAACTATGCACTGAAATCTTTTAAAACAGTCATCATTTATCGTAGAATTTTATATTTCCGATTTCAAAATAAAGCTAAAACAACAATACAAGGTATCATAACTCCTAATGAGAATTTTCATGTATTCCAACTCGTTTCTAATTTTGGATAATTTTTTTTATTAAATTGCATAATTCTACGCATCTTTATGCCCTAACAGCTGGGAATTTTTATTATCTCATCGCGTAGGTCATGCTTGGCGGTGCTTACGCTGTGTCAGTGCCCTAGTCGCACACTCAGACAGTGTCATGTCATAATTACTCAACAGTCAAGAATAATAACAACTTTCGCACTCAACTCTACTCAATTCTACTATTCTACTCCAAGCCATGCCAAATCACGGTCATTGGTCTTAGCCTAACAGATAGACGTCACGGTGTGATCAAAACGTGGAGAGACCTTGCTTGCTTTTGCGCTTGTTTTGATTGCAACGCTGACTTGATTTTGAGAGTGAATTGCACTCATGACTTAATTTTGCATTAAGGATTTGTCTCTGGCAGATTGATGCACAGCACAGCATAGCATAGCAGATTGATTGCTAAATTTAAACTAATGAGATTTATTACTACACACTCAACATATGGCATGGGCACGATGAACCTGGATACGGTTTTTGCAATTAGCCACGAGCCACGTGAATAAATGAGAGGAATGACTTTCAGAATCTATTATTATAAAAAAGGGAAAGTGTCGTGTCGCCAATTGTGAGTAAACTAATGCAAAGCAAAATACAACCCAACGATCAGCGATAGAAAGACAATGTAATTCTATACTAAAAAGTCTCGGCTTAGCAGTCATTATTTTAAAACCACAAAGAAAGTTGACGTTAAGCTGCAGAAATAATTAATATAATATTTAAATATTATCTATGTGTATGCGTATACACTTTGTAAATTGTATTTGTCAAAATGAATTAGCGCTTATTAAAGTTTTCATGTGCAGTACAGAGTAGATTGTATAATCATTAAATTTAGTTCCTGGTAGAGAAAGCTTTAAAGCCATTTAAAAAAAACGCCAATTGCCACGTGGAATGAGTTCAAAATGTATGCCAAGTATCTTAAATATTCTTAATTAATTTCATTCTATAAATTTATGAACCAATTCGTCGTTAATTTATTGATAAAAAAATCGCGCCTTTTCTTTAGGGCTTGGCACAGGTAATCTTGACCCATTTTGCATCCGCCGTGACTCGTACTAGTGTGACATAGTCAGCCGTACAAATTGTGTTAAGTTCCCAATTTTAATTACTGTGTTCCTTTTGTCCCACACAGCCTCCTGTTTTTCCTTCAAAATGGGATGGAGTTCGAAAAACGAACAGGTTTTCTTCAGAATGTATTCAATTGGAAGTGATGGTGACTGCGAGGACACAAGGGGATGAGGATTGCCTATATCTCAATGTCTTCACTCCAAGGGTAAGCTGAGCTGAGCTGATCCAAATTAATTTTTGTTGCATTAAGCTAAGCATTACACATGTTTTGTTTTCTTCCCATGAATCTCCGTTTAACTTGTTTGCCATGTTTTTACAAGGACACTAATATGTATGAACAAAAATGTAGAGACAAGACAAGACAGGCAAAGCCATAGTTGCCACAAGGGTTGAAGGCCCTGTCGATTATATTATAATTGTTTTGGTCATTTGATTGTAAATGGATTTCCCCTTCATGTACTACTTAACTCAACTTTATGTTCGTCCTCCTTCCTATCAAAATGTATTGTCGTTTTTATGACTAAAGTAAAACACATGTAAACGAAATTCCTTTTTCCTTTTGAGTTTATATTGTCCTCGTAAACTTCCTAAAATTGCACAAGCTCAAACTAACAAATGAGTGTGAACATTTTGCACTTAAGCTAAACGTAGCATTTCAAATTTCAATGCCAAAATTTACATTATGCTCTTAATCGTTGAATAGTTGGAGAGAAATCCAAACAAACTGATGCCCGTTATGGTATACTTTCACGGAGGTTCTATTCATGGCAGGCTCAGCCAATATGTATCGCCCCAAATATTTTATGGATGAAGACATTGTTCTCGTCACTCTCAACTATCGACTCGCCGCATTGGGTATGTGAAAATTCATGGGTTTCTGCACTTAATATTAGATAAATTGCACATATTTATACAATTATTACGTAATTGGAATTTGCCACAAACAAAAGGTCAGGTTAATGTTAATCACTTCATTAACCTAACCCTTAAGCGCATTATCTTTATTTGCCATTGCCACGCCATGCCATGAAGGGAAAGGTCTTGCATTTCCCATAACTGTTGCAAAAATCTGGCAACGTAATTAATGGATTTACAAAGCACATGCTAAATTGCACGTTATTTATGAACTCAGACTAATTGTTCTGACTGGTTTAAAATTAGGACTATGTCGAATCGTGTAATAACTCACTTTGTACTTTATCCCATCCAAATTTCAGGGTATGTGTAAGATTACATGTTACATGTATTGGCATTGGCAAACCACACACAGACACAGACATAGGCGAGATAAGCGAAACAAAATAAAAAGGAAGAGTTGTGTAAGGAAGCAACTACGAAACTCGAGTTAATAAGAGTTCAGCCACCTCAACCATAAAATACGTACTCAAAATGTGCAATCCTATCTATACACCACAATGTAACGCAATGCAACATGCAATTCTGGATTACTAATCCTTTCTCATGGCAAATTGAGATTGCCATGTGCCTGCCTCTCATCTTTTTCCCATGCCCATGATTTAATAACTTACTTAATACTTAATGTAACAAAATAGTTTTGGGATGTCCCAGCCTGTTAAGTTAAGCAATATGCATAATTAAAGTTGCAATTAATTGGATGAGAAGTGCATAAAAATCTATTGCACATCCTGCGTGTGCCTTTGGCATTCAGATTATTAGAGATTAAGAATTTTTATTGTTTTGTTTATGCGTTAAAAGGTTTTCTCAATACTGGAGATGATGTCGTGAGAGGGAATATGGGGCTGAAGGATCAAAACATGGCTTTGAAATGGGTTCAAGCAAATGTTGAAGAATTTGGTGGAGACCCAAACAAAGTTACCATATTTGGAGAAAGTGCAGGAGGGGCTAGCGTAAGTGTATTATTGTTAAACAGTATTTTTTACTCAAGTTCTTTATTCTGAAAGTTTTCCCTAAACACTAAATGTCAAACTTGTAACATGTTATTTTAAAAAATAATTTTGTACTAAATTGCATAAGTTGTATATATTGATTGCAGGTCCACTATCATATGTTGTCACCCATGTCAAAAGGTATATATCCAAACACATTCTTAAAACATCTTGAATTTTTCATGTTAAAATAATTTCCGTGCTGGAATTACATAATCAACTGTGATTAATCCTTGAAATCGTCTTCCTCTTGATTGTAGGTCTTTTCAGCAAGGCTCTATCCCAAAGTGGGACAGCGTTGAAGCCATGGGCCATTACCCACGATCCATCAGAGCAAGCACGTCGCCTTGCTCATCAAATGAATTGTCCAACAAATTCAACTGAGGAATTGGTCACTTGTCTCAAAAAAGTGAACGCAAGGCAACTCGTTCAAGTTCATCTGGCTGCAATGGTACAGAACAATTAAATTATTCTATTCGTCTTCCTTAAATCATACTCAAGGATTGGAAATGTGTGTAAGGTAGCTAAATAAGGAAATGTGGAACATGCAAGGATTCTTAACTCAAAATTGTTCTGATGAATTTTGTTATGTATTTTACGAACTTAAAATTAATTGAATTAATCCAAGGCATATTCCTTGAACAGAGCTAAAGCTCATCTTAAGCAAATGCACACAGGATGTCTGCTTGCAATAATAATTATTTCACCATGCAATTACACGCTCTACGGCCATGCGTGCAAATTGTAGAGAATGATGTAGGAATTGCACATTTAGTGTAAGAATTTATATGGCCAAGTTCATTTCACTTGCTTTTGAGTTTGATTGCATTAGATTTACATAAACGAGTTACTCAAACTGAGTGGAGGCCAAGCGTAGCAATAATAAAATTATGCAAACTTTAGGTTGATTATGATTTCGCAGGTTAACAGTGGCAGTGGCAGTGGTAGGGTTAAATGAAGTAATTCAAGTCCGTCTTAATTATTAAGTAATTCCCTTGTTTGTTTCTATGCTTGTTTATGTAGTCACCCTTTCGGAACCAGTATGACACGTTTGTCCCAAGTATTGAGGCAGTGGTGTGCAATATAATAAATTATGCAAACTTTGGTTGATTATGATTTCGCAGATTAACAGTGGCAGTGGCAGTGGTAGGGTTAAATGAAGTAATTCAAGTCTGTCTTAATTATTAAGTAATTCTCTTGTTTGTTTCTATGCTTGTTTATGTAGTCACCCTTTCGGAACCAGTATGACACATTTGTCCCAAGTATTGAGGCAGTGGTGGATGAAGACACGTTCCTGAGTCGAGATCCAAATGCAATTGTAGCATCCGGAGATTTTAAAAAAGTACCATGGATGACAGGGGTAAATGCTGGAGAAGGACTTTTCAACATGGGAAGTAAGTACTAATTTTTGTCACAAATTTATATCATAATCTTGTTTATGTAGTCACCCTTTCGGAACCAGTATGACACGTTTGTCCCAAGTATTGAGGCAGTGGTGGATGAAGACACGTTCCTGAGTCGAGATCCAAATGTAATTGTAGCATCCGGTGATTTTAAAAAAGTACCATGGATGACAGGGGTAAATGCCGGAGAAGGACTTTTCAACATGGGAAGTAAGTACCATTTTTTGTCAAAAATTTTATATCATAAACTAATCTTGCAATTATTTTATTTTAAGGATTATTAGCAGACCGAACTCTTCTGCATAAACTCAATCGTGATTGGAACCTCCTTGCTCCTTTAGTTTTATCATATGATCGAAGAAATTTAAAAGCCTCGGAGGAAATCCGGAGTTATTATTTTTTCTGCATAAACTCAATCGTGATTGGAACCTCCTTGCTCCTTTAGTTTTATCATATGATCGAAGAAACTTAAAAGCTTCGGAGGAAATCCGCAGTTATTATTTTGGGAATTCATTGCATATGAATCCGGAAGAGTCTGTGGAGAATTTTACTAGATTATTTTCAGATCGTAATTTTTTTCAAGCTGCACACAAGTCAGCAATCAAACATTCTCAGTTTGCCCCAGTGTATTTGTACTACCTTTCTTACCCTGGGGAAATTAGTTTGTTTAACCTGTTCAAATGGATCTCTCCTTATGGGATTTTACCCGCCGAACTCCAAGTGACTGGGGAAGTCATAAGGGAATTCTTTAATAAATATGTCTTAGGGATTAAGACTCCTAATTATGGTATGTAATCTGAAAATTAAATACTGCAAAACAAGGTATTATTAAAATTCGTTTAATTTTTAGGCCCATGTCATGCAGACGAACTACCTCTACTTTTCAACATGCATTACTTTGCTGAAATTGGAAAATCAGCTAAGGATTATCAAATGTCCAAAGCTCTAGTCAAATTATGGACTGATTTTGCCCGCGATGAGTATGTGTTTCACTTTTTGTAACTTAATCTGAAAATGTTTCATAAACTAAAAAAAATTACATCTTTATTGACAGCCGGCATCTGAAATTTAAAAACACAAATTGGCCCCCTGATGAGTATGTGTTTCACTTTTTGTAACTTAATCTGAAAATGTTTCATAAACTAAAAAAAATTACATTTTTATTGACAGCCGGCATCTGAAATTTAAAAACACAAATTGGCCCCCAATCGATTCAAACCAAACGACGCTCAAGTATCTCAACCTGAATGAAAGATCTGGACTGATTGATGAACCATTTGAGAATAGAATAAGATTTTGGGACTCTCTAAATATATAATTCAGCATCTGTTATTGTTTTGTAATTATTCCTAAAAGTATTATGCTCAAAAAACCTCTTATGTCTTATCATATTTTACTTCTACTCACTCCTACGTACACTGCACTACTCCTTTGTGTTTCACTGTTATCTTTTAAGAATTGTAAAAATGTAAAATCAATTTTGGACTGAAAATAGAAAATATTACGTCGAAGACCTCCTACTGCTGAAGCAGAGTTTTTCTGAATTCAAGTTTTCTATTGTGATGCAAGATGCAAGTATGTTTGTTGGCAAATAATAAATTGAATGGTGTTTATTTGCACAAGTACATTTATTCGCAGTGTTTTTTTAATAGACCCACAATCGACTTATACGTTATTCCATTATGTCAACCCATCGAATATTAGCAGAAAAGGGATGGGCATCATCGACGTTTGTTTACATTTGCTCAGAATTCATAGAATTTCCGATTGATTAAAGCCAAGGCGTTTGAATCCATATTTTCTCCAAGATAAATCCTCAAGATATATTCCGACGGCTCATACCGTCCGTCAGCAAAATACTAAGATTTAGTCTTACTTTAAAAATCGTCATTGCCGGACCACATCCTCCTACAAAATGTTTTGGAAATGTGTTGCTCTAGCATGTATCACATCATTATCAAGACGTGTGACTTCAACCACCTGCACAAGTTCAAATAATTTCATTATTAATTTAATTCATGGTAGTCCACTTTCCAATTGCTCATTGTTTTTATTTCACGGCAACGTCAGTTCAGTCCCTCAAGAAATTCTAACAGTAAAATCTCAGAAGGGACTTTTCCTATTAAATTTTCAAGGGCGCCGGGAAAAATTTATAGAAGATGATGTTTCAAATAATTTCATTATTAATTTAATTCATGGTAGTCCACTTTCCAATTGCTCATTGTTTTTATTTCACGGCAACGTCAGTTCAGTCCCTCAAGAAATTTTAACAGTAAAATCTCAGAAGGGACTTTTCCTATTAAATTTTCAAGGACGCCGGAAAAAATTTATAGAAGATGATGTCACGAAACATTCAAGTCAGTGTAGGTTGTCCTTAATCATTTTTGACCAACTCGATCAAGAATTTCTATCGAAGGACATTACAACTCACTTCCTAACAAGATTTTCCGGTGGAGAATATCGAAATCCAAGAAGAAAGAAGAATGATTATTTCATGTTTGTAGCAAAATCCGATTTAGCCCCATCCATTCTAAATTCCAGAATGGCCTCCCAAATTAAGTACAAACTGGTAATTAGCGAAGATGCGAAAAACTGCAAGCTAATTCTCAAATCTGTTTGTTTCTACTGCAAAAACGGAAACCCCAGAATTGTAAGACTCTCAGAAATTAAGAAGGCAAGAGTTGAGATTTCTGATATATTTCCAGACTACACTAAGAATTTTCATGGCCATAAACTTCGCATATCTAGTCCAACTAGAGCAACATTTCGATTTGAAATTGCTTGCCGAGATGAAAATTGTGTTGCTGTACGCGGAGATGAAAAATATCTACTTCATCACATGGTTAAGAAATTTAATATCACTTATCGTGTTTTCCCTTCATCTGGTTGGGGTGATGAACCACCCGGTGGGACAGGAAGGCTTCTAGAATATGGAAAGTGGACAGGATGCATTGGCGATATTTTGGAAGGACGAGCTGACTTAGGATTTGTGAGTGCACAGACTTATTCTCGAAATAAAATGGTGGATTTCACTGCATCAAAATCCTTTGAATCTCTTACATTTACCACAGGACGACCAAAGTTGATTTATTCCAGCAGAGCAATTTTTCGTCCATTTGGATTCACTGCTTGGCTTTTTCTAGTAGCGTCAATTTTTCTGAGTCTACTTTGTCTCAATGTTTTAGAATATTCTTGGAAGCATTCAAATGCTTATGGGCAAAGGTCTTGTTGGAATTGCTTTTGGTCAGCCCAGTACATAATGGCCACGATTCTTCAACAAAGTCCAACCAGATCTCCTCGAAGACTTCGGAGTAAATTGTTTTGTTTCTTCTGGCTCTTATTTTCCATCGTCGTCTCAGCCGCATATCGTTCCAGAATTGTAACTTTTATGATTTTTCCAGAAACTACCAAATCTCCAGAGAATTTTTCAGAACTACTTGCCTCGACTTTTAACTGGGGATTGGAAGGATCTCTAGTTGGTGGAGCAGGGCTTGAACTTATCAAATATTCATTGAATCCAACTTTTATAGGAATTTTCAGTCGTTTCTCTTATGAGATGGACACTGTCTCATGTTTTAAGCGAGGATTGACTGAAGATTTTGGTGCAGGGCTTGAACTTATCAAATATTCATTGAATCCAACTTTTATAGGAATTTTCAGTCGTTTCTCTTATGAGATGGACACTGTCTCATGTTTTAAGCGAGGATTGACTGAAGATTTTGCTTGTGTCACTTATCAAGCCATGGCTAAATACATAATGTACAGAAATTTCACAGACAGCTCTCGAATTTACCCCTTGGTCATTTCTTCAGAATCTACATTTACAATCCCTGTCGGGTGGATGATGCCTCTGAATTCTATATTTGCGGAAGGATTTAATAACGTCATTCGAACTTCCATGGCCTTTGGATTATTGGATAAATGGGGACAAATGGACATGGACAAAGTACATGCCCAAAGGGTTAAATGGGAAGGGGAAATCGAGATTTCGCCTGAAGCCTTTGAGGAATGCCAAGGGCCAGTTGTACTTAAAATGAGAAATTTTAAAGGTGTTTGGATCATTTTAATCTTAGGAATTTTGCTCTCATTGATTTTCTTCATTTTTGAAAAGACATTTTACAAAATAGAAACATCCCTTAGAAGAAGGAAAAGAGTAGGGCCTCAATCCTTTATCGTTACAACATTAGTCCACTTTCCCAGGATAAATACTGAGCGAACGTACAGACCTAGATCTCAAGCTGATCCCATACTGATCACAACTAGGCTTTAATAGCAATTTCATACTTATCCTCAATTTATTTAACTTATGTCAAACTAATGAGTGCAAAATAAAATCATTATCTTATATTCAATAAAAGTTAGCTCTATATTCATTTATCTTCTGATCCAAAAATTGAATTGACGCATTTGAATTAACCAGATCATTGAAATGTGCAACAAATTCATAACATTGCAAAATTGTAACCCATTTTTGTAACCTGATGGAATAAATTTCTACTGCTGCGATGCGACAGTGACGAATAAATTAAAATATGAGGTGAAGGATAATAGGTTCATTGCATTATTTAATCTCGTCTCATCACAGATTTAGATTATGTTGATTAAATAATTTTGACATTACATTTCAGTTAGCTTCACTGAACGCAAGTGAAATGATTGTCAACTGCATTTTTCTGTTCGCGTTATTATTTTTGCTCGTATTCGTCGTTTCACTTGGATGTTCTACTCGAATGCGAAATACTCGCCCAAAAGTTGAAATTGTGAATGGTAGAATACGTGGGATTTCAAGTGAGTCTAGAAATGGGAGGAAATATTTTGAATTTTTAGGAATACCCTATGCTAGACCACCGATTGGGAAGCTCAGGTTTGAGGTAAGTTTTTCAAATCATGCATGAGTTAAGTTCCTGCTAATTTTTAAACTCAGTCCCCAGAACCAGCCGGTCATTGGGAGGAAACTCTTGACGCAAGCCGTTACCAGTCGGAATGTCTACAATTAGATGTTGTCGTCACTGGAAGAGTTCAAGGATTGGAGGACTGTCTCTTTTTGAATGTTTTCACTCCGAATGTGAGTTTAAAATTTGTACCGTAAAGATATGAACTTAAAATTTGGTGTGATTCTGAAAAGTTGAAACCAGAAAAATTTATGCCTGTGATGGTATATTTGCACGGTGGACTTTTCATGAGTGGCTCATCTGACCAATACGGAGGAAAATATTTTATGGATGAAGATATCGTTCTTGTCACTTTAAATTATCGTCTGGGTGCTTTAGGCAAGTTAAAAAGACATAATTGTCACATTCATTAAGTCATGTGAGCACCTCTTGATCGAAGGCTTCCTTAGCACTGGTGATGGGGTCGTACGAGGGAATATGGGGCTTAGAGACCAAATTTTGGCCTTAAAATGGGTTCAACAGCATATTCGAAAATTTGGTGGTGATCCAAATAGTGTCACATTATTTGGAGAAAGCGCTGGTGCTGCTTGTGTTCAATATTTAATGTTGTCTCCTCTAGCAAGAGGTATTTTCAAAGATTACGAGAGAATTTATAAAAAATTTATACCGTCATGTCAATTCCATAGGATTATTCCACAAAGGAATCTCACAAAGCGGAACTGCGTACCAGAAAATATTTGCTGACGGACAATCAAAATCTACAGGCTAAACATTTTGCGGAGAAATTAAATTGCACTGTCGAAAATTCTAAAAGCATGGTCGATTGTTTAAAAAATGCTGATGCTTCAGCAATTGTTCGAGTTCACAGGGAGGCTGTGGTAAAATTTCATTAATCAATGTACATGTAGTTAAGTTTAAATGTTCAAATAGAATTACTATAGACACCAGGGCGGAACAAGTACTCTGTATTTGGTCCAGTCGTGGAGTACTTGAAAGATTCAGAAGCTGTTCTGCTGGATAATCCAATCGAACTCTTAAAAAGTGGAAATTTTACAAAAATACCTTGGATGGTCGGAGTCAATTCTGGGGAAGGTCTTATGTATGTTGGCCGTAAGTGCATATAAAAAAAATATATGGCGAGATACATGAGAATTATTTTCCAATAAATTTTCAGAACTATTAAGAGACCGACTGGTGTTTGGGAAATTAGAAGAGGATTGGCATTATATTTTTCCAAAAATTCTCCACCTTGACCCAAACAGGATTGACATTTCCCAAAAAGTTCGGAAGTACTATTTTGGAAATTCTCTCAAACTTAACATTCAGCAAAATATACGAAATTTCACCGACATGTTCTCAGATAGGTTTTTCTATCGTCCGATAAAATCAGCTGCTGAGTTACATAGTGCTCAAGCTCCAGTGTATCTCTATTATTTTTCATACAAGGCTCCAATCACCATTTTTGACCTTATCATGGGAATCACCCCTGGTGGTCTACATCCACCAGAGGTTGAGCTTGCGTACTATCTGAAACGTCGATGGTTCAAACAAACTATTCTTCATCGACCGGCAGCCCCGTTTTATGGTAACTTAACAAAATTTAACATGTGATCAATTTTATTGATTATTTCTCGAACTTAAGGTGCATGTCACGGGGATGAACTTTCGATTCTATTTAACACTCATCGCTTAGCCGAAATTCGTGTGAAATCGAGGCATTATAAATTTTCAAGAGCAATGATTAAAACATGGACAGATTTTGCGAGGAATGAGTAAGACTAATGCCTATGAGCGGTACATATTCTGAGATTTTTCTGAAAACGCTATAAAACTAATTATTAACAGTTCCGTGCTAAAATTCCAAGGAATACCCTGGAACCCGATCAATAGAAAAGGAAAAAAGGTTCCTGTCTATATGGAAATTAACAATGCCGGGCGACTCATTTATGAACCATTTACTGCCAGGCTGCGGTTTTGGGATTCTCTAAATATCACTGATTAATTATTTAGCAATTAATTTATTGAAACTCGGAAACTATTTTTTAAAATCCAGAATAGAGCTACATATAGCTGATAAAATTAAGCTCCTATTAAAATTTAGAATCCTAAAATTTCAAAGGTTCATCTGCCCAGATGACAATTTATCAAAAAGTTCTTTGTCTACTAATTGATATTCTGAGTTTTTTAGGAAATATAATTTATCTTTTGATCCAGTAGGGAGAGTAAATCCTTCCTTCTGCAAATCTGTCTTTTTCATTTTGTGCGTTCCTGAATTAGGGAACAACCAATATTTAAAAACAGTTTCCTTAAAAATTGTACTCATTCATTTCTACCTGTCATTTCAAGCTCTGCCATAACTCGAATAAACAGCGGCCTTGCATATGATGGCAAAGACTTTGAAATTTTTCCGTACAATGATTTGATATCAAATGTTCCATCTTGATCGGCCAAAGCCGCCATTCCAGCTTTTCCATCTGAGCCAGGAATCGTGACTCCATATACGGCACAGTCCTTCAATCCGATCAAATTGCTAATCACGTATTCAACTTCAGTCGTTGAAACATTTTCACCCTTCCATCTGAATGTGTCGCCCATTCTATCCTTGAAGTAGTAATATCCTCCATCGTCCTTTTCAAAAAGATCACCTTGAAAAATTAAAATAATTTTAATCTTCTGAGGATTAGAGTAAATTCCATTCTGAGTTATCTAATTTACCTGTTCGAAATGCGGTATCTCCTTGTTCAAATGCATTTTCTACAATTTTTTTCTTATTCGCTCCCTTATCGGATGCGTATCTGAAAATTAAAATTTAATTCTTACGACACAATCTTTAAACGTATGACGATAAGATTCCTTGAGCACTGACCCTTTAAAATCTCGGAATGGATGATTTTTGATAATCTTAGCGATGAGTTCACCTTGCTCTCCAGGACCACATTTTACAACCAGTCCTGTTTTTGGATCCCTCACAGGCTCTCCTTGGTCATCTAATTTGGCAATGGCGAGTGGAAACATGTTCGCGATGAATGGTGGGACAAAGCCAGCTGCACCCACCTTGTTCTTATAATTTACTACAAGAACATGGACAGCTGTTAGTATTATCATTCAAAATTTTTTAATGCAAATATTTTTCACTTACACAAATTAGCATTTCCTTCAGTGGATCCATAGAATTCGGCAATTTCTGGAATGTTGAATCGAGTCACAAAATCATTCCAAATTTCAGCCCGTAGTCCATTTCCGATCATCAACCTAACTTTGTGTTGTTTCTCTTCTGGTTGAACTGGGGCTCTGAGCAAATAGCGGCAAAGTTCTCCCATGTATTGAGCTGCCTTTTAATGAAAATATTATTACAATATAAACTAAGTTATACCTTAATGAATTTATAGCTTACTGTTGCATTGTACTTCATACAGTCTTTAAAAAAATTTGTAGCTGAGAATTTGGACCGAATTGCAATAGTAGTTCCAAATATAATTGCTTGCCCAATGCCGAGTCCTCCTGAAAATACATTACGTTAATATTCTAATTTGATATTCAAATGAAATGCGTTTAATTGCTACCTCCAGCTGAATGGTAAAGAGGAAGAGTCGTGTACAAAGTATCGTTCTCTTTAATTCCACCCAAAACATGCCCGGCAAGCGTCATGGTAAGAAGCCTTTTAATCAAATTTTTATAAATTTGACAGAAGAGAAAAAATTCGGCGTGTGTGCATTTCTGACCTTGCATGTTTGATTACAGCTGCTTTCGGAAGTCCTGTCGTTCCGGATGTGTAAATGTAAAATAATTCGTCGTGCATTGTCAATTCATTTTGTAAAGCTGGAGTC
>WJEZ01001118.1:0-19712 GCA_009869925.1 Thalassaphorura encarpata | reverse complement strand
CATTGAACTAAATTGTATGAGAGTGTAATATCAGCTGTCACAGACAGAACATACAGACTGTATTCGACTTCAGATGGTTTAAAATCACGTAGACTCAGGTTTACAAGTTGGAATAAAGGAAGAGCATCCTACATAATGATATTATTTAAACCCTCCGAGCTAGGAAGGTGTGACAAGACTCAAATTCCCAAGGAACCATGCAAAGTCCACGTGCGTGCACGGCATAATTTACGCACCACTTACACACACTCATTTAGATGAGCTTCTATACAGACTCAGGTGCTCGACCCGGCAAAATAATATTTCTACTGTACTGGGATAAAAAATGTTGCACACAGTAACCCTTTGTCTGTGTATACTACTACTGTGTAAAATTTTAATATTAATATTACGATGTATTGCTCAACCTCAAGCCGGAATTTCACACATTTCAACATTCCCTATTCTACGCAAAACGACACGAATAATTTGGCGAGGATTTGTGAGAAATTCCCACAAATTATTATTGCCCAATGAGCCGCTGAGGTTTCCGCACAAATCAAATTGCACTGCCTAGTTGAATGATTAGAATTTCAGGAAATCAAATTGAACAAAATATTAGTACGTGCTACAAAATCCAGAAAAATTCACTGCATTTTCCAGATTGTCCTTGTGTGGTATGAAGTCATGCACTAAAGCACAACCACAATCACGAAATCTTGCAGTGCGTTGGCGTATCACATTTTTCATCAAGCAAATGTCAACAAAGACGTCCTGGCAAAGTACAATAAACGCTTAATGGAACGGGTAAGCGTGTCATTAGACTCATCACCAATTCTCCATCCCAGGAGTCTGTTAAAAGTTCTAGGTGCCAGCCATATAGCGAATAATAGCACAAAGCAATAAAAATCATACAAGTGTATTATTGCATGTGATGATGCGCCTTGCATTTTTTGCACGTCTATGCCCATGGGTTGGAGTGCATTGCTAATGTACCATAGTGCTCATAACAAAAGATGAATTTAACTGGTTTAAGCGTAAACCGAGTATTGAACCCTGGCCATGCAAGGACGGAGCCCAAGGTCGAGTACGCGTAACGCGTACAAAGGAAGAACATCTTCACTTGTTTCATTATCCAGTATCTTCTTTTTTATTGTCTCATCTCATCTCAACACTTGCACCAGTGTGTAGAGAGCTCCACTCATATACTTAACCAACTCTCTCCCTCTTCAATCATTTCCTCTTTGTCTTATTAATCTTTATTGTGATTGAGTTCAGTCAATTTGTACTCAAAGTACACTTTACAATTTGATTGACCCGACAAAATAATTATCCCATCCGTCATAATAAGAACTCATGCCATGATAGTGCTATACTTGTTCTTTAGATTTTTTCTATTAATTTACCATTCGGGTCCTTGAAGGATGACTAATTTATAAAATTTACATTGAAAGAACGTCAATGTCAGATCCGAAATTGGTTGAAATAAAATGGAAGTGTTATTAGATATTGGTAAAATGACATGCCATGCCAATTTTAACTTCTTATATGATGGCAGAGGCGAAATATCCACGAAATTCTGCTACATTGGTCTGCACAACTCTGGCTAAAATTACTGAAGCTTGCTTTAATTACATTTTTACTAGTAATGTGAAATAAATATGAAGAGGCTTTAAAAGGCAAGACAAAGGAAACAATTGAGTCTTCAATCTGCAACCGTCAGTTGTTGATCAGAGAAAATTAGTTCAGCTTTCGGCAAATCATCAATAAAAAAAACTTCCAAGCTGCATGATCTGAATTTATCAGCACAAAAGAATAATAATATTTTGAGACTTTGAGCAGAAATATAGTCTCTTACAATACAAATGCTTGCCAAATCCACCGAGAAGGTCGAATGAACACTGTAATAATACTGATGCTCTCTATTCTTTTTTTTTGTAAATTTGGTATGCTGTGCCTGAGCACTACTTGTGGCATTAATATTGTCTGCAAAGCTTGACATGAGTTGCACGGTTGAGCAGACATCAAAACGGCGAAAAAACCCTAACCCTATCTTATCCAAGGACTATAACATCTTCAATTTTAGAACAAGAGATGAAGAGAAAAAAATGATGCAGCGAGATTCTATTCAAGTGTGAATTTTGGAGAGTCAATCTTCATGGCAGGCTTCTATGGCTTCACGCAGGTTAATTGCCTTTCAAACTCAAGAACTTGAGCGAAGGATGTCTTGTATCAATTTATGACTTAATTAAGACTTCGGCTTCTGTGGACAGCTGTGTGTGTTAAGAAAATATCAGAAACTTGAAATAATTACACTTTCTACTAACTGTCAATATTCTGCAATATCCTCTGATCGGAAAAAGTGATGTAAATGATTTACCCAGTCAGTCAGTCCCCTGGTGTTCATAATGTCAATGTCATACACATTCAAGATCAAATATTTCAGATAATAAATGCTAATACAAAAGACGAATTTTTTGACGGATGTGTTTGTTGAGGAAAAGTGACATTGTCTTTGGACTCAATGAGTCTCCTGTGGGTTGGACGGCGCTACGGTGGTAATAAAATGTAAATGAGGGGTGCAAGTTCACCTCTGAGTGCATAAAGAGATTGAAAAGACAAAAACCTTGTTGGAAGATTTGGACATCATGTAAAATGTCAACCCGACGCAAAGGATCGGATCAATTATATGGACTCAAATGTTTTATCACAATTTTATTCTGCACAGGCAGGAGGTTTGGCGCCTAACTGGACAGGACAACATGTCGCATTATCCTAAAGTAAATGAAATGGATAACCACTGCCAACCGCGGATTTCCAACATTATTATTCCGAACCTTAAATTTACATTCCAGACAAACTTCGTAAAATTCACTAAAGAAATATCTTCACAAAGAAAAGAATTTCAACTCTAATGCAAATTTTAAAAGCCAACCGACCTGTCATTTGGCGAGACAATAGTCAAATTTCAAAGCCGTTGAATAAAGACGCCGTCCTCACGGTAAGTGCATTATTTGAAAAATTCCGCCAGTTTCAAAGATCAAGCGGTCAACGAAAAGCTTTCCAGTTTTGTTACATAAGCCAACTCAGGAAAATTACGTAATGCAATTAATATGAATACCAGCTTTTCTTCGGTTCTTGACTGAGTTTAACCTCTCAGCTCTTTGCTTTTCTATAAGGCAATGAATTTACATTAGCACAAAGAGAAAATATGATTAATAACCTCATATATCATTTATAAATTTCAACGCTCCCTCTCTCTAGTCCATCTTAACAAGATTTTTTAACCAAATGTAAATGAAAATGAAAAGTTGTTCCAGTCCCAAGAAAAAATTAACGCAACGCAACGCATACCTTTCTTTGCATTTGTATTATAATGAATGCATCTTCTCATCCCTGCCTGCCTTTGTCACTTTTTCCCTCAAAGATTCTTGACACCAATGAGACGAAGAAAAGAAGAACAGGAGAAATGAAAGATCCCCTTCAACTGGAAAACATATGAGTGGGCATGACACGAGTAACCTCTCAGTCTGTCTGTATCTCCAATCCTAACAATGTATTTAACAGGAGAAGGAATGCAGCAGTAGAAAATTAACTATGGAGAAAAATTTGGAAGGAAAACATCCATAGTAAAAAGAAATTGTAACTTTTCTTCTTAGATTTATGTTTGCTTGCCAATCTTTCAGACAATGATCATTATGATGATAAAATCAAGATGATAAAACTCGGACTAGCACACGCACGTTTATCATTAGTAATTCTTGTCTACTCTACCTACCCAAGGAACCTCGCCAAGACATTGCAATAAGCAATATTTTTTGGGGGTACAGGAAGCAAAAAAAGACGAGACACGACCACGGCCCCGCGACACACGGAGACTTTTAATGTCATGTGGAGTCAAAAGTCAAACACATACTACGTAAGACAAAGCACACATTGTTTGCCAAGATCATCTCAACGTAAGAAAATGCTAGTGAAAAACCTAGTGAAAACTACAAAAATTCTTCAAACTCAAATTCTTCCTGATTTTTCTTTTATTCTCCCGACCAACTCTTGTTACCTACTTCAGATTTTTAAATTTGCTGACACGCACTGATTATTGTGCCAATCGAATCGTGAGGCATGACGCTAGCTAACCTGGGATAGCAATTAACCAAATTACCCTGCAAGAACTAATTAGAAATAGTGAGTAAATGAGGAAAACATTCCCGGGAACAAATTGAACAAATGCGTGTGCGCGTGCTCAGACTAATGTGAACAGCACACGCGTAGTTGGAGACCTCATGTAAATTTTGACTGCTTCTGTCTAAGTGAATAAAATTATTGGCACTGAACTCCCCAACATGTCTAGTTAGTGGCAGTGGTAAAGATACATTGACGATTACATTGCAATAATGCAATTTCGAAATACTACATGTGACTTACGTATTTATGTATGAATGCAGTCCGCTCATGAGTTTTTTTAATGTGAGAAGTAATTGCAGCAGACCAGTCAAGATTCAAATCTAACCTAAATTCATATCATCCTGTTGCTGTCCTCTTGTTTTATAGCGTCTACGTCTACTTTATATGGTGAGTACAATATGAGCAATGCAAGAGTGGTACATTACTTTCGTACCCTATACTACGCCAGCACACGAGAAGGAATTCGTTATTGGGGCTCCTGTGAAATAAAAACAAATCACAATAGGAGAAGGTCTGCAATATAATTTTGAATGCATGTCATTCTTCTCAAAATTATATGTTTTACCCCGCAGCGCCGGGTCGTAAATGAATCTACCAATATAATTAAAAGTGTTTAGCTGTCAGATTAGATCCAGGGACAAAAATTTTAAAGTCTATTATAATACATATGTAAAGAGGTCACTCAAACCTCGGTAGAAGTTTAAGTTCGAAACTTTAGCATTTATTTTACGACTAGAGAATAAATCAAAAATATGCAATGCATCCATTTCGATGGTGAATGAATTCAAAATAGCTGAAGAGAAAACAAGTACTTTAGCTTTAAAAAAAAATTTTAAATCATTTTTTATCGAATGCAAATAAGGTTTCTACCCTTAATACAAGAAAGCTCAGTGAGGTAATTCGTCTTCAGAACGTGTTAAATCTGTCAAATCTAATTAAAAATATCAAGAACTGCACTATGACGCATTTCACTCCGAATGTACTTCTCATTAACACCTTAACTCTAAACAGTTGAAACATAGAACAAACGACATTTTCAGGTCGTAGCACATATTCGTAATTCCCTTCTAGAATATTAGAAATCTCGTACATATTACTCATTAGACTAAAAATAGCACCTCACTTTGCAAGCTAAGTTCATTTTTAAATTAACTTTTAGAACAGCAATGAAAAAGTAATCTGGATCGTTTAGGCCCTTATAGTGCCAATTATCGTATTGAATATATCCATTCTAAATATAAATTGACACGAATTTTCGAGAAAAGAAAGTTTTGATTTAAAGACAGGTAGGAGAGTAAGAGTTTTTGGTCATTTGGTTCTTTCATGATCTAGATCTTGTCAGATTAACGATCAGGATGTGACAAAGCTTTAGCCAAGTCTTCGTCAATCCTTCCTTAAACATTTACATTCCAATCTGCATTTGCATAAACTGTGCAAAGTTCTTCTCTCCTGCGCTGAACCACATTCTTCACTGTGACAGCCAAACGAAATGAAGAAACGAACAAATGAAAGGGAAATTCGTCGAATGAATATTCAGTCGATGAAGGAAACAAAAAGGGAGGGAAAAAATTGAGACACAAAGGTATCTGGCCGCAAAATCAAAATCAAATCAAAATATAAATAGTGACAAAGAATGGGCAAATGCATGAGGGGGAAAACTCTGATTATGAAGGATGATAAAAATTGTATTATTCGTTTTACATTTGGAAAAATGTGTTGTAGTGATGAGTGCATTCTGAAAGCATGTCCGGCTGTCAATACAACAATACCTCACATAAGAATAAGAAGACGCGCTGCTATTCCTGAGCCAAGAACTGGTATTAGCAAACTATTTTATTTATTAGTCCCAGAACTTATTCACCAGCTCAGCTGACTGATGCAGTTCGTTCAACTTGATTTTTATTAATAAAGCAAAGCAAGTGAATACGTTCAATGAAGACTTGTCATTATCACACTTGACGGATTGTGTTGTTATTCCTATTCGTAGTCATTATTCTTCAGACTGTCAACAAGTGAGAAATTTGGTCATTGCCATTATTGCAACCACCAAATTATTTTATGTTCATTGATGCCCTATCCTAATGATGATTCATACTCAAATGCTAGTAAAAATTGCAGTACAGTAGCAAAATCGCAGAAAAATCATAATAATCTAAATAATGGTACACCATGATCTATTCACCAGGTAGTGCAAAATTTACTCGGTGGTACTGGCGCTAAAATTTGTACTTCCGTAACCCAAACAATTCAACACAACACAGTGCAAAATTTAAGTTGAAGGTGCACGAATGGGTGTTGGGTTTCCTTTAGAGTCCCAGATTAAAATCAAGATGTTATCACCCAAAAGAATGTTTCCTGCTTGTCTGTACTTTTGCATACGTTTGAGCTTCCGGTGACTTGCAAAATTTTCACTTTCTTTCAAGTACAGCAGCGTAGATTAAGTTGGACTTGATCAACTTATGCATGAATTCATTCCTCTGATTTACAACTGGAAGGTGCAATCATTTAGTCACTAATGGACGAATTCTCCTTGAATACAGGTGTTCTAAAATGAAATTATTTTTATGAACCGCTAATTATTCAGCTACTGACACCGCTAGATCCGAGTGCTAATGATGAAACGCAAATAATATGAAGAAGTTGTACGCGTGTACCTCTAGTATTTGTATATCACAACAATGGTATGACAATTCCATCTTAACAATAGACTTAAGAACCATTAATACTTTGACGCAGGTGGACACACGAATTCACACTCTTAACATTAAGCATTTCCTTCCTTCCTGTTTCAAAACTATCAAAACTGAGTGGTTTTCTGGGGAAACTAAGATGACAGAATTTTTGAAGCTTCAGCTCCACTCCAAACCTGGATTCCACTTAAACAAGCCAAGAGAAGGTAACACAATCGACAACAATTGAATCGTTATCTTCGTCACAATCAAAGTTAATTCAAGGAGTTTCAGCGGATGGATGCTTCTTCATGTAATACAACATAATTATATTAACTTCAACCAATGATGATATTTCCGTTTGAGAAAACGTTATTATCTCATGCTACTGAATTTTTCTTAAATTCTGTAATTTTGTTTTAACAAAAATTCGCTCAATCTGGAAAAAATTTGTATATCTGATGTCTTACTAAATAATTTAAACTTTGGATCTTCTACAATCCATTATCGGGTGCAAAAATAATGAAAGATCTACGCAGAGTCCGAGTCGGATTGAAACAGACGAACAATGAACCTCCTGTCATAACATTCATACATCCGTAACTTATTTTAATAATTTAAGAATGACTGGAGAAAATCACTAATGGAGCTTTACATGAACTCTACAAGTGCAATGCCAATGCCAGTCAGTGTGTGTCCGGTCGCAACATTTTAAATCGCCGCACGACGAGACGCCACTCCGTCATTCTAGAAGAAACTCACCGTAGAAGAAGACAAGCAAAAAACATTCATTTTGATGTAATGCATTTCTAATAAAAAATAAGCTGTACACTCCAGACCGACTCCCACCGTGGCATGTCTGCGGATGATAATTCCGAATTCAGCAGTTGGAGATGAAGATTGCATGTGTTTGATAAGGTGGGAGCGAGCGATTAAGGAACGATTCATCATTTCTTTATATCAACGCTTGGGATCTTTAATTCTGCATTTGGGACTAGGACTTAAATTTTTTAACACGGGAGTTCACGGTAGGAGCTGAAAGAACTTATCTCATTCTCAGCTGGATCCAATATATGGAATTGCCATGCCATACCATCACCATTTTGATTTGCCATGCAGCAACCCTAGCCTTGGCTTTGGCAAAAGTTCTAAAGGAGAAGAGGATTTCACACTTACCTTCAGAAGCTTGTCTTTAGAGTACCAAATATCTTCTTCCTCCAGGGGAGCTTCTGGGAGGTTGAGGTCATCCCGTGAGCGAGAAAGTATACGACGACGGGAGACCATCGTGGATGAGCGCAGTGGTGGCAAGGGTTTCTGCTTCTCGCTACTTCTGTGGATAGAACGAATAGAAAAAAATCTTTCAGGAAAGAAAACCAACTCATTCATTGTTTATAATATTATAAAGGGTAATAGAGTCATCCATCATTTCATAAATCCTAGTCCGTCAATCAAGGGAGGTGTCAATAGTCTTAGTCCTTAGTCTTGGATGGCTTAAATAAATACAAAAAATTTTGAAAATCTGACACCCACTGCAATTGATTGTCCAGAGAATCAAATGCCATTATTCTGAATTCAATGTCTGTGGTGAGTTGAAACTAAATCAATTGAAGTAAGGGTCAGTCACTTCTGCATCATTTTGGCCGAGCAAGGTGTATCAGAGTTATCAAATTAACTTGCAAGGCAAACATAAATTCTTAAGCTTTAGTACCACCCTACATTTTACCTTATGGTTTAAACCTGCCAAAATTATGGCACACGTGTATATGATGCAACCATGTTAAATCTCTAAAGAAATTGCACGACCTTCACTCCTCGCAATGATTTGCATGAGAATGGCTGATTTTTTGAACCAGGTCGTTTCCATTTGTTTCTTTCGAACAAATCAAAACGAACGCATCGTACGCATTGCTGTTGTGGTCAAGTCAAGTTTTGACGTTCATTCAAATCACATCTTGCTGTGATTACACCCACTTTTCTACGCATCTCTTTTTTAAAGCAAATGTCTTCTTTTCAATTTATATGATCGAGAATGCGTTCTTTTGTTACATAATACAGTGACACGGACACCTACTACACCACACGTGAAACGCCTTCTCCAGAAGTATTAATAGAGTCTGCATATTTAAACTCCTTGTAATAAAGAAGTATGAATCATTATTTATCTCATCCCTATGATGTCAGATGCCTTGAAAGGAGAAGAAAAGAAATTGACTGACAATTTCAATTTTTGAATTGGAGTTTCTTTTTTTCTTAGGAAGCTTTTTTATATCCAAAGTCCCTGGAACTTATACCCACCGGACTTTTGAACTTGAAATGCCAACCTAACGTAGTACCTGGTGAATGAATTGATTGAATTTTGACGAACAGGATATTACGGAATAGAGTTAGGGGTGCGGGCTTATTTATTGCAATTCAATGAAAAAATATGCATGCGGTTTGATTTGAGTGATGGGGTAGACAGACTACAGATTGAAGTTAAAGGGATGGATTGGAGCTAATGTAATCTTTAAGGAAGAAGAGTTGACGGAACACCAGCAGGGCTCGCTAGGGCAAGTAAGTGGTGTAATCGAACATCTCTGTCTTGCATATTTATTTGATCGACATGGCATGAGTGAAAATTGACAGGCAATCCAACGCAAATTGTGTAATGAGTCAATAAATTCATTTAAATACAAATATGATTTTTTGTGAATTTATGGTGATTTAAAAACATTCCATTCTTTATAAGTAGAAAGGGCTCGAGATTTTTTATTCGCTAGAGCATTCGCGTCTGGCTATATTATGTGCGGGTCTTTAGGCTTTAGTAGCAGAAGATTAGCGAACGAAACCATGCAAATCTCAATCAATCATCCCTTTAAACGTTTTTAAAGTTAATACCTAGAACATGACGAATATTATGTGAGTCCAATCCCTATAAAATTAAAATTTCGCATTATACAGTACATAAATACAGGCAGTCTGTTCTAAAACAGTTTAGCACGGTCAAATTAAATTTCACACTCTGAATAGTAGAATCAATGATTCTCACTAACCATCCCCTAGCCATGCCATTGCAATAACAATCCGTTGCGCTTCCACCGTCCGCGCCTCGCTTGGCTGTCCTTTATATTACGTGAGATATGCAATACAACCGAATCTTAAACTTCACACTATTATAATAATAAATGAGTATGTTTCTCCTGTCGAAATGAAATTATGCAATAATCCCAGAGTGCAATTCAGAAAATATAATAGCCGAAGGGATGCAAGAATGACAAAAACTAATTAATAAATGTTAATTGGGAGGGCAGTTAATCACAAATAGTTAGTCTGGGCCAAAGCAATGACTTACTCTAATGCATATGCATGGATAGGAACAATCACCATCATGTATTAAACGGTAAAGAGTAATTACTTAAAAATTAGCAGATTCTGAATGACATTGTTGTTTTCCCAAGAACAAGCTGAGCTATCGATCAATTTGTCTACGCCCTCCGTTAAAAATTAGAAAAATATTAATAACGCTACGCACGAAGTACTAACGTGCTGGCATTGCCGAGTAGCTACAATTGCAAGGTTATTCAGATCAGGTCATCCAAGAGTAGTGCAGTGCAGTGCATTATATATCTTTACTAATAAGACTGATTGTAATTTTTCCTTCTAACTAAGCATAGACTAATGGTAGAACAGGTGTAACAAATTATAGGAAAGCCAAGGTGGACTGGCGATTTGCCATAAAAGCACTTTGCTGTGGAGTAGTAAGTAATTGCTGCTGCTCCTGTGTATCCCCAATTATTTGGTTTGAAGACACAAGGGCTCAATTATTATCTCTCTTGATTGACTGACTGACTGAGTTGGATTAAGATTATTAACATTCAATCCTCAAGAGAAAAAATTGAAATCGAGGCTTTCAAACGGCCTTACATGAAAATCTCAAATAATAATGAGACTAAAGTAGTGAGTTGACTTATCATGGACACTCGTAAAGCAAAGTTTGACTCCTGTGCTGTGCTGTTGGCGAATAAATTGCTATGCAGTTTCGCTCTTAAAAATGGAAAAGCTCTTTGAGATCAGTTTCAGCTTAGTATAGTATAACACCGGGAATTCAGTGCATTTTTTAACTAAGATTTATTAGGTCAAATTTTGCATGTAGTAGGATGCGTTAAATTTTCTGCTTTACATTTGTTTTTTACTTTCACATTGATGAGTAGAATTGGTTAGAATATTTCAATAGTTGGCCAACGTATCCGAATTATAAAAAATGCTATGTATCTAGATATAATTAAAACTTGAAATCTAAACTTTAATTATCATCACCATTTTCCTTTTGCGATAAAATTTCTTTACACTTTCTCCTTATTAAATAAAATTTCATACCCCGTGGAATGTGTCTGTCTAGCTCATAGAATAGACGCAATTTATTATCTTTTACAATTTCATATCTCATCACCTGCATCAAATTGAAAATGATGAAAAGAGGCTGACAAGTGCTGTATTCAGTATTTGAGAAGAGAATAGACAAGTCTTGGGTACAAGGCCTTGCTTTCAATTTGAAGAAGCAGTTGTATTATTTTCCACAAAACAATTCTTCAGTCAATGCAAAATAATAAATAAAAGTTTATTTGCAGGTAATATATCTTCCACGGATAATTTAAAATGAGAGTGGACGTGGATGCCAAGTCAGTTAATAAATTTAGCTAGTATAATAACACCTCATTAATGCGACATATGAATTAAAGATGACCTGAAAGCTAGTTGATGAGCATTCTGCTAACCGGGTTAACTTTGCCACATTCATCCGCATGTTTGCAGATCCGTGAAATCACGTGCGAACGGAGAAACCATGCATATCTTAATTTTCACACCGCACGCGCAACTAACAACTGACTGTTCCTCTGCCAAATGTCGCCGACGCATCCAATTTTTTCTTCTTCAGATTGATGATCCGTGGCAACGAGGTCAAAGGCTTCAAATGCCCTAAATAAGGTACTAAAAGAATACCAGACGGATTCATAGGTGGACGGATATAGCTTCAAGCAAGTGCATGGTATGGTATGAGACGGCGTAGTGATGGGACGGTAAATTAGAAAAGAAATATTATTTAGCAACAAAATAATCGCTATTGCAACTTCAAATGTGCATTGCAGTGTAATTAAGTGATTGCTTGTACACAGTATTAAAGTTTCAACAGGCGAGTAATTTGCGATATGAACAGGACAACACATACAGACACATGTACCGTCACTCATAACGTCTCTTGGGTCAAAGATTTTAAAAAGACGAGTTTCAAAAGGTATAGTCAACAAGACCGCGCTACGGCACTACTGCGTACTGTGTACCATATAACCTTAGGATAAAATATGATAAATTGCATACGTACGTATTCTCAATTGAAACCTGTCTATATGCTCGCTCACTACTACTACTACAATTTTGCAAGTCTGTGCTTGCGAATCAATTGAAAGTTATCGAAGGAGCCAGTAATGGTTTGAATGACCAAGTGTGAGCAAGATCTCTCAGCTGTGAAACTCCGAAGAGCTTTCAAATGAAGGAACGGTGGTCAAGGAGTAAACAGGTGCGAAATACTACCGCGCTTCATCTACAATTTTTACAATCGGTCAAGACTCAATTAGTGGATTTTTCCCTACGGCACTCTCCTCATTATTTTGTTGGATTTGTATTCCCATTGCCGCGCTTTGGTGTCAAGCCTATTTACACTTGACAACTCTTCTCAGCCCCTCATTACATTTTCCATTCAGTAGCTCTGTTTAGCACAGGTGAAAATGAATTTTGTTTAATACTTGCTGCAGATGCCGGCCTTTGATGAAATTATGAAAGTACCGATTACTTTTAGCAATAACATTAGTTCCGCTTCATTTCACATAATGGCAGCTCAGAGATTTCAAAGCAGTTGCAGCTAATTTATTGAAAGGCAGCTAGAGATTAGCTTGACTTAAACACAGATGTGCCTACCTATATTGACTCAAAACTATCGACTTGCAATAATTACTCGTTATAACTGAAAGTTTTGAGGAATTATAATAAATAATTTAATTATTTTTTATTATACAAATCTGTCACCTGTTAAGCAGTAGCATATCTTGCAATAAGTTCGAAATGTCTTCGCCAGGCGTGGCTAACGCACTTCCCTCCGGCCTAATTCAACACTGATTTATTAATTATTGTTAACAGTTCGAGATCGCAGTGACCAGAATAATAAAATAATAGAACTAATTGACTTGGGGAAAGCACGAGCTGTAGTAAATCTCTGCTAAGCCATCTTTGGTTAGTCATTAAGGGAATCTGGAGTGTATCAAAAATGGCAATGACACATAGCATTAAATAACATTGGCTTTAGAGGTTGCTGCTGTGAAAAACTAAATTAAGTCTCCTCCACCCTCTGTGGTGCTCTCGCAGCCCCCGCATGCATCTTGATGATTCAAAACTAAAGACAGTCTGACCCAATAAAGAAAGGAGCTGTAGTAAGTTGACCTCTAACTTGAAACACATTCCTCATGTTGAGTTTCATCATGTTTAATTAAAATCAATGCAATTTATGATTGCAATATACTATCAAACGATGAGAGGTTAAACTTTCATCAAATGATTATAGTTTTTATGTTATTTAAAATGCAGTAAAATCCAAATACACATTTATAATCCCCAAATTCATTAGAATGACATGCCCCAACTCAACTCAAAATATATTAACCTTGTAAAATCAGTTTAAAAGAACCTTGAGTCAGTCGAGTCGAGTTGGTAAACTAATTTGAGGGTTCAGAAATATCCTTGCCGAGCCGAGTACCCTTTGTACATCATGAAAGGGTTGCTTTTGACTAAAGCTCAATTTTTTGTTGTGCACCTTAAGATTAAAATTACATTGTATTGAATTGAAGTAGCAAAAGGTAAGGATCTGCGGCAGCATTAAAGCACAGTGTATATTATATATGAATTTGTGTTGAATACGCTCATAAAATGTGTCTAATTTGATCTGAGCATAAATAACCGGCTTCTCTTGCATAACAGCACCGATCATCCATCCTCTGCACCGCACCGGAGTAGTCAATTGAGTCAAGGAAAGATAAGACCTACCCTAATATTTCAATGAAAGAGAAAGCGAAAAGGCTTTATCAACAGCAGAAAAGAGGTGTAAGAATTCGTCCATGGGAATGGATTTATCCGTAGTTCCTAATTACGGTGGTGTTGAGGAGGATAAGGAAGGAAACCACGATTTATGCGAGACCTGGACCTGACCAGACTCAACCCAATACATTTATTTCCAACAACATACAATTTATTCTTAATGTCAGGAGTTTCCGTTGTCTCCTTGAGAAAGGTTTATGAAATACAACACATAAAGCTACCTGGTCTAATTGTAATTAATGAGGAGGTGGAGAGCTTTTGAACACCAGGGCCCATTCATTATTTTTAGGCTCAATCCTTATCACAGAGAGTTAGACCAGATTGCTGGCAAAGGAGTATTATTAATGTGCAGCTCTTAACCTGTTGACCTCACCGAGCGAAGCAAGACTGTAGAGAATAAGAAAAGGTAGCAAAAGTAGGAAGAAATGCTAACCTTCCTCAGTCCAGAAAATTACCAACTTTCACAATCCTCTTTGTTCTCCAAGGACCAGAGAGTAAACCCTTTCCGCTTCTGTTTCACTCGTATTTTCAAAACAGTGATCACAAATCAAAACAAATAGGAAAATAAAGGTCAGAAACTGAAGAAAGTGATGATGACCATATCGTCGCTTCGTTAAGCATTCATTGGATAACAGGAATTTTTCGCAAGGGCATGCACAACTGTTCAATTTCGTAAAGGCTCAGCTAATTTACTTCCTCAAAATCTAAATGTGTGTTTAAGTTTTAACTGTTCGAATTTCGTATATTTATAATTACATTCATTATCGACGCGACAAATGGAGAAAATGACAACCACAAATGCACGACGTCATTGTCTTTCCAAGAAATTAAGTGTCATTCATGCATGCACAACTGTTCAATTTCGTAAAGGCTCAGCTAATTTACTTCCTCAAAATCTAAGTGTATGTTTAAGTTTTAACAGTTCCAATTTCGTTTATTTATAATTACATTCATTATCGACGCGGCAAATGGAGAAAATGCCAACCACAAATGCACGACGTCATTGTCTTTCCAAGAAATTAAGTGTCATTCAGAACACAATCACTTGATATGACATTGTCCTTTACTGACTGAGCTATAAATTCCATTTAAAGTATAAACGCAAGTATTACGCATACAATCTCAAGCTACAAAATAAAGAGCAGACTCCGTCGTCCATGCAGAAAGATACAATAAGTAAAGGACATAAAATCATATGAACCGTTTAGAGTTCATTAATGTCCTCGACAGAGTAATTAGATTTTACACACCAGCCTACTACTCCAATTCCAAACGCTGCTAAGACAGATCTAATTGATAACGGAAATGGAAGTTTTACCCCTGATCTGAAGGTGTGGTTGTATGCTATGCATGATTTGGCATTTTGGCAATTAAATCCGCCTTTGGATCTCTATGTCTGGCTGGTTTGTCGCAGAGGGTGGTGACCTTAAATTAAATCCAAAGCCATGCAATTTAAAACTGCGCTCCAACATGTAGAAAGTTTACTGCATCATAAATAAATTGTTGCACTTTACAATCGCAAAGTCCGTCATTCATAATTACTCAACCAAAAATTGGAGTCCGGAATTAAAAGCTTTTAGTAATTAAATGTATCAAAAATAATTCCCAACCCTGGGTCTAGTACTAAGAAAAGGTGTTCCGAAGGCCTTAGTCAAATGTTATCTAGTTTTACTTCGGAGGTTTTCTTTATTGCTAAGATCATATATGAAAAGTATTCCCAATATCCCAATGCATTTATGTCTACAAAAATAATATTATCTTCCATCTTATTCTTAATCCAGTATTACTCTGTGCGTTAATGCTGGCCTCGCAATTCCCTAAACCCAGTTTCACTTTTATTTTATATGATAAGATTGGAATAACACGGGACTAACTTACGTCTTGGCAAGTATTGACTATGCGTGTATGTCAGTATGTTAGTATTGAGATTTTGTTACAGACGCGAATCTGTTCAACCGTCGATCGGCAGCAGTGACTCGGCAATAATTATTACAGAAGGAATGAGTGCAAAGCAAGGCAAGGCCTCGAACGAAACAAATAACAATGCAACGAAGCATTTGCCGGAATTTGGCTTAAGATTTAATTTTTGTGCACAGCTGGCTCCACTATTATTCGACAAAAATGTTATATAAATTAGGGGCGCAGTAGCCTAGTTCTGAATTATGAATTTCTTGTGATCAATGAACATCGAAATGAAAATTACAAGGAATAACACATTCAGAATAGTTAAATTCAATGCCTCGTATTTTTCTTATCAATTGTCCGAAGAATCTTACGGTACCACGGTTCAAAATGCAGCCTGCGTAAGTAATTTAACACAATATATTTTTTTATTCATAATTGCCAAGAATTAAAAAGTAAGGCAAGGTAACGTCGCTACTTTATTACGGATGCTGTAAAAACACAAAGACCAAACCAACCAAACTGAAATGGTCTCCTTTTTCTAATAACCTTAAGTAACGACTTTAGAGTGAAATATACTTAGAAAATCGCATTCTGACATTGTTAATGGGGACAATGTACTGATAACAGTGCTGGTCAGAATTATGATAGTGCAAGTTAACAATATATTATTCACGAAAGAATCACTTCGAATTAACAATAAATTGTATATCCATTGATTGTCTGTTCAGCTAAAATCGCAACTGGGTAAATAGGTTTTTCATTTTGAATACTACAAGAATCAAGATACATGTCAAGGGAAATGCATTTTAACAATTTGAAGTTGCTACTTAATGCAACAGTGAATTAAGCACGCATACGTGTGATTTAAATTTTGCCCTTTGAATTTACTTGTGCTATTTTGACATTAACCTTTGGCAAGCATCAGTTGTTCTGTTCCACCCAATGAAAGTAAACATTATAATCCAAGTTTGATGGAACTAAACAAACTTTACAGAAGGGAACATTTATTTAAATTATTATAAACTCAATAAGTCAAGGCCTTTCCTTATGTCATCGTTTAACTTTTACACCGCCAAACCGAAAATTGGAATTGATTATTGTCATTATTACTAAATTTGTTTTTCTCGTTTATATTTTCCTTTGATTAGCAAGACCTTTCGCTTCATTGATTTATGAAAGGTGTCAAAATATGACATGCATTACATTGTGACAGTTAGAGGGCAAATCTGGAGCAAAAATAATATGGTTGCGCCGGTAAGATGAAATCTGAGCGAGTGCATTTCATTATTTTTAAAAGCTTAAATTGTTTATGGCCACGGTGGGTGCGTAAATAACAGAAACAGAGCATCGCCTTTTGCAATGCATTGTGTGATACATTTACTTTGTATGTTAGGCAGAAATGAGCTCTCTCATCCCTTTAAAGAGAATGAACAATCGTAATTATCTACTAATCTTCTCAACCCACAAGGCTATTTGGGCGTAAATGCAAGGCAAAGATGACATGACATGAGTTGAGTTGGCAAAGAGAACGGGCAACAATATAGGTTTTATATAAATATATTATTATCATTAAGGTTAGATTTACCTAATTTGTTATCTCCAAGTTTAGTCAAAGACTATTCCGTTAATTCTTAACTTTGCCTGAATTATACAAACGAGCTACACATGAATTACAAAAAACTCAAGAATTTCCACAAATCAATCAACCCAAGTGGGAAGTGGTATTAAATACTTGAGTAATTCCATAAACTTGGCTGGTTGGCTAGCTCGACCAGGAAATACTGGCTAATTGAATTGTGGTTATATGAACTCCACCATCTCAATAGTTGGTTCTCACAAAGTTACCAGTTGTTGTGAATGGCTTAATAGTGAAGTGGCGAAGTTGATAGGATCAGATATGACGTTGACGTTTGATATGTGGATTGCCTTGCTCCTAATTAGTGTATAATTTGACAGGCACCGAGTAAATATGGAGAATCCAATATGTGCACAAGTGTTATAAAATGAAAAAATGCATAATGTAACAAATAGAAGGAAATGCAAGTTTATAATCCTTAGCCCAATGAGACAAGGGGGTTAAGCTTTTGGACAAATCTGCATCTCATTGGTTTGTTCATATTTCCGGAATTTTGGAAATGTGATTAGATTTGGTTAAAGAACCTCCAAAACTAAGTTTCATATCTGCTTCCTTAATTTGCACATTTTTTTGACATCGCCTTGTAGTTTATGGTAATTCAACCAAGCAATCCGTCAAACTCAAAATCACAAAAAGTCAGCAAAGGATCAAGAGCATGAAATTCATACTTGAATCCAAAATTGTGAACATTCAGTCCTCCATTCACTAACTGCTACTGGCTAATTAATTTCCTTATATACAATAAATTAATTAGTCTCTCCTTTCCTGGCTGTTGTACATATTCCTTCAGTCGGCTAGCATCATTAGTTACTCCAATATCACGACCTTAGACTGGATGACGTGGTCATTTGATAACTGATGGGTCCCTAACCCTGCATTTTTGTGTTGTTGCCTATAGGCAGTAGCAAATAAATATTCTTAACCTTAAACTAATCAGCAGGTGATTTTGATTTTTTGAATACCAGTGCACTATGCTATGGTATTCCCCCGGGGTTTTATTCATCTAAACTCAAACTCTTGTGGACGAATCGAACTCGACTCGACAACAGGGAATGTGCTAAGTAAATAGTCTATTTTAACTTTCCATGTGTGCTATTCGTATAAAATAAATTCTAAGGTGCACTTGTTCTCACAGTTAAGGAGTGGATGACAGCACAAGTTGTGTGTGAGTAAGGTCCTTCAGAATTTCAATTACTAAAACTAGAATGGATTGTGTGCACTTGATTCACAAATGCTCATTTGATGTTGAAAACAAGATGAAGATGATGATGCCATGGATGATGATTCAGAGAAGATGTACAATTATTGGTTGGTTTTATCATTATAATTCGAACTTGGGATGGAAGTAGAATATGAGGTCATTTATTTTATACAGCCAAAGCCAAACGCACGGCACAAGGATCGGTAATGAATGAAGGTGGACAACAACAGAGGCAGCAAGAAAACATGAGCACAAGCCATGCCATGCAATGCAATGCAACTTCTTAATCGGCCTACCTGGTGTGTAAAACTTTTTGCATTGAATTGCACTGCATGCTGATTCAGTAACCTGAGTTCGTTCGCCAAACTGAGCAGCAGCATAGCATGGCCACGTAGTAAACATTTCGCACGGGTTGAGTTGGTGCGAATACATAGGATGAGAGGAGAAGTAAAGCAAAAGTACAGTTAAGTAAATCATAGTCAGTCACTAAGTCAGATGCTGAGAAGAACGCATAGTAAAGCAAATGCACAAAAAAATCATAAACTTTTCCTAACCTACTTACCAATCTTGTGCATAAGCAATGCAAACAACCGTGCAAAAATCATCAAACTTTTGTCAACAAAGTGCATTCACACAATGTTGACTAGTTGTGATCGTTCATTTTAATTAAACTGCAGCACGTTAATTAATTTATTTGGTTTCTAATTGAGTAACTAACAATATATTGCAATTGCACTCCGAGTTAGCATAATTTCAATACAGTCAGTCCAATTAAAAATTCGATTTATGTTAGCTTGAGCTTTAACCGATATCACGAACATGATAATTTACGAGCTATTCACGTTTTCAAATATGGTAGTAATAATTAGTGACGTAAAAATCTAACCTTTGGTCAGGTTAGCTGCAGATATGCAATGACATGCACTCCCAATTAAATGAAACCCAATATGAATTATCAGTTTGAGTTGTCCTATAATTTATTTACAAGATCAGCTTTTGTTGCCGCAAATTATTT
>WJEZ01001117.1:0-19719 GCA_009869925.1 Thalassaphorura encarpata | reverse complement strand
AAGCTTTGTTTTAACGAGTTCATGTTGGATAATGAGTTTATTCAAACTGATAGAACGAAATTTAAACGACGGAAACTGACGAGTGCAGAATTTCCGGTAATAAGGTCACCTTCAGTAGATCACTCCATAATATTATAAGCTAATGTAAGCTGATAAGGACTACAGATTTAAAGTTAAAATTATCAATAAAATAGTTAGCTTTGCGATGCCACGTGCCACTTCAACCAGGCTACATAATCCCAATTGTAAAACTGTCAAATTCTATGAACTGAATGAAGTTGAATGAAACTAACCTTTCAAGTTCCCAAAAATAATTTTTATGAGAATTCCGACTTATCAACTCTTGAGATAAGAAATAGAATAAAAAGTCAAGTTCAAATCAATACATTGTTACTAATTATTTTTCCCTCTGATACTGATAGTTCACTGTGCGAATAATAACAATGGCTTCCAGCGCCAGCTCTAGCCATTTTTCTCACCCTGACTCATCATCTAGATTTACCAGCAGAGCATCCGAGTTTGTTGTGTTTAAAGAATCCCACAAACGCCTAATAAAAACTGCAAAGATTTTGTATGCAATTGCGGAAAGCACACCAGATGATATGGGTACATTGAGAAAAATGCTAAAAGCAGAATTAAAGGTGAATATTTCACAATGCGATACGATTTAATTTATTCAATATTTTTACAAGTTATAATCTCAAATTTCCGCGTAGGCTGCGGGGGAATTATTTGAATCAACTTGGAGATTGGCTACGGAGATTTTCCACGAGAAAAGGGCTGAAGGCTACGAAGGACTGAATCAAGATGAATTTCCGGATGAGTATCACATTGCCCTCATTTTCTATGTTTTGAAATATTGTTACAAACAGTTCAACAAAGCTACATGGAGCATGAAAAATGTGTCGGATGTCAAAAAATATCCGTACAAGGTATATACCAGTATAATACATTTATACCAAAATTGGTGTTAGATATTTAATACTATTATTAAAATTTTACGTTTCAGGTCCTGTATAAATTAATATATCTAGCCATTCAAGAAATGCCTGGTGTGCCCTCTACATTTCCACCCGACAACAGACTTTATAGAGGAGTTGGTGGCGAACCAAATTTTGAAGAAGGTCAACTTGTTGCTTTCCAACATTTTGTCTCTACTTCATCCGATATAGACGTGGCCATCGGATATACAAGTGGCGAATCAAAACGAACTCTTTTTGTATTTAACGGTTACATTAGAAATTCAACTGGGCTACTTCATCATCCACCTGTTCCACGTCATCGATCCAATAAGGAGTATCTTCTTTGGCCTGAAGAATTTTATGAGGTTATGGAAGTTAGAAGGGTTAAATGCAATACGGATGGAAAACCACTCAAGCTTATTATTCTACAAGCACAATGATGATAAAGACAAATTATTAAAATCAATATCCAAACTCATTTTGATTTAATTTGTAAAGTACGAAGAAAGAATAGAAATAATNGATGGAAAACCACTCAAGCTTATTATTCTACAAGCACAATGATGATAAAGACAAATTATTAAAATCAATATCCAAACTCATTTTGATTTAATTTGTAAAGTACGAAGAAAGAATAGAAATAATAATAAAATTTATCTTCTTCGATAAAACAGCACGTTGCCACTATTTTCAACCACAACACAATTACGCACAATTCTCCACAGAGCTTTCCAGGCCGGAGTTTTATCCACTATGTAATAATTTCCTAATTTGATTCTCAAGTATTTTGTTGCTAGTATAGCATTATAATGAGGGATTTGAGCAAATAGATGATGAACGACGTGACTGTCGTTAATGTGATGAAATGCAGTGTTCAGAAACCACCCGTAGTCACGATCAACTGTCGCAAGAGCCCCACGCACAAATGTCCAGCTTTCATCAGAATAAATTGGTAAAAATACATCTGTGTGTTGCAAAAGTGTTACAAAAACAAGAAAAGCATTCACAATGAGATAAGGAACTACATAAAATTTCACTACACACACTATTGATGTCAAAGTTGCAAAATACCCCAAAATAATTAGAACAATCACTAGACCAGCATCAGAAATTAGAATTTGATTCCGCTGAGATTCTTTAAAAATGGGAGAAGATGGAAGGAGATGAGAAGTAAAACGGTCGTACTGTTGTCCTGAGGCATTTGCAAGTAGATAAGCTGGCCATCCTACGGAAAGGAATAAAATCACTTTTCCAAGGGTATAAAGTGGAGAATCTTCAATAGCTTCGATCCATGGAGATGATGATTCGTTAGGATTTCGCCGTTTAGGGGAAAAAGTTGGTTCACGATCAATATGAGCTCTTCCAGCATGATGCTGCAAATGAGATATCCTCCATGAATGATACGGGACAAGGAGAATAGTATGAAGAATAAATCCAATCACATGATTCACAATTGGAGTCGGAGAAAAAGCCTGATGGCCACAGTCGTGAGCAAGAACCCAAAGTCCTCCAGCTGCTATTCCTTCGAAAATCCAGTAAAGAACCCATCCAAAAACTCGGGCTGATTGGTGAGAAAATGTGTCAATAAACGTAGCCAAATAAAATATAACAGCACATGTACTCAAATTGACAATGAGGTAGGCAGATGATTTGAGTGTACTTCTTTCGAACAAATATGGAGGAATAGCTTCTTTCAGTTCTGCGTATGTAAATGGAGGTGGACTGAATTTGGCTTCGTACTCTCGCTGGAAGGACAAAACTTCTGCATCTGACTGACCATTGATATTGTAACAAAGATTTTGTCTTCTGTCTGGTTTTTTATGGAACTTGTGTTTAGATTCTTTCATTTTTATCCTGGTTTGTTGAGATTAACATACTGGATTATTTGTACTTCCATGAGCATTTTATTCCTAGAGTAAAAAATAGTAATTTAAGTATATTCACTATGCAGATTGAATTAATTTGAATTTATTTCTTACCTGTAGAAATTCCTTCCTTTAGCTCAAAATTTATTAAATTTTAAAGAATTCGAAGTTTTTCCTATTTTTGCCTGAGATTTTTTGATGAAATATGTAAACTAAAATAAGAAAAACGCTCAGCACATGCAGTTTTCCTTGAGTCGATTTCACAGCCCTCTTACTCCAATCAATGAATAAAATTGGTCAAGATCCACACGACTATACTGCTCTGATATATATCAAAATGGTACACGTCGCTACCATTTTACAGTCCTCAGCTCTTCATCACACACATAATAATAAACATGAAGATAAAATTATACTTTACATTCATTTTCAGGAAGAAACCTTGCTCATTAAACTGACCCATCAACTTTTTACTTTTTTATAAACTCGTTTGTCTTTGAGGAATTTATGTATAATCAATGCTATGGCACTGGGATAAACATTAGCACGTTAATTCAATTAGCCATGAGGATTATTCAGTAGCACGGTACAAGAATGCCGTATTTATAAACGCATACAGAAATGGCATATCCACAATGTAGATGTCAGCGCCATACTTGTGCATCTAATTAATAGAGGAATGACTGTGAAATGAGTATGCGGAAGATTGGAATGAATAAATTAATTCCCCAAATACGCAGTGCCCAAATGCAAGCCAGTAATGTAAATTGTACTATAGACATTTTATGTGAACTTTTTAGGCGTAAAAAGTCGGATCATGGCCAAAACAAAAAGACTAGGATGAATATAGAATCTAACAAAAAAGGTGTTAGTATATAACATGGAGTAAAATTAAATTAATAAAACACGGTAGAAGTAATTTCAATCCAATGCCTCAGGATATTTAATTAGTAAACAAGTTAATCCAATCCAAATCTGTTCATCTTGAACCCTCTGAACCCATTGTCTTTTTCACAAGTAATTTTGTGAATTTTTCCCGCATCCGGATTTCCTTCTTGGCATCTATTCGATTTAAGGTCAACGCTTGTGGTTGTCACGAGTAGAGATTGGTGCGTGGGTCCACCGAAGCATAAGGAAGTCACATGACTTGTGGGCATGTGCACAATTTCTAAAACAGCTCCAGTAGTTCCATCTATTTTTATAACCATTCCATTTGCCCAATTTGCCATCCAAAGATTCCCATTTAGATCCATTGCCAATCCATCAGGAAAATTCTTGGGTCCAAGTTTTGTTAGCTCAGGATTGGTTGTAGTATTGAAGTCGAAAAATATGGATTGGGTTCCTGAGTAGAATTAGATAGCTATTAGTACATAGATAAGCTTAGCTAAAATTCTCAGAACTTACCCAAGGTTCCAGTACTGACATCAAAATCAAAGACATTGACAGTTTGTCGCAAGCAATCCGCAGAAAATAACTTTGTATAATTTGCATTCCAAGTAAGTCCATTTGGAATATCATAATCGGAAGAATGTGGAGTTGGTTGACCCGATTCTTGAGTATAGCACAAGAGCTGACCTTTCTCTGGCCCAACTACTATGGGTTCAATTGAGGCGACATATGTTCCACCAATCCAAAGTCTTCCCATTGGATCACATTTCCCATCCTCAAACATAAAAGTTGGACCTTTATTCGCATCGTACAGAAGCTTGCTCGATTGTTTACCGCCGTCCGAATTCGGATTGACCCTCAGGATTTCGTTTTTAGACACAACAAGAATATCCTCTGAATTGGAAATTGGGGTAACTACCATGATAAATTCTGCAGACGTCTCAACAGGAATCACTTTAGTTTTTTCAGTTTCCAAGTTAAGAGAACAAATTGCTTTTGAATAACAATCGGCGTAAATCAAAGATTGAGTCTGGTCATCCCAAAAGGGAGACTCCCCAAAAAGGGGAATATAATCAGAGAGCGGTTGAATTTTATAAGCGCTCATTTTTGGGCTAATGATTATTTTCTTACGACTAATTTTAGTTTCTCCACTCTACTGACTTTTCAATCCTGTGTGTGCGTACACAACTTCACAGTTCCACATTATATATCATTCTCCACTTCAAGTGGCTTGGCTAATCTAATTTGAATCTGACATTCAACAGAGATTGCAATTAATAAAAACCCAAGACCTTGACTGAACTGAATTGACTTTCAAATGCTTTTTGCTGTCGTATTGTACGTAGCAGACTCCAGACTCTGTATAAAATAAGAGACGATAGAAATTGCGTTTATTTCTCACGTAGATAAGGATGAATAACATTACGCTTCACTTTATATCAGCTACAATTAGATTGTACATTAACTTTTTATTTTTAATTTTTACATTTTTTGGCCAAACCACCTTTAAAGTTACGAAATTCAGTAACCGTATTTGCGCTACGCTAACGTTTTAAAATATTTGATTAGTTAACAGATCTGAATCTATTCATTTTGAATCCCCTGAACCCATTGTCTTTTTCGCAAGTGATTTGGTGAACTTTTCCTGCATCCGGATTTCCTTCTTGACATTTGTTCATTTTAAGGTCAAGGCTCGTGCATGTCACGAGTAGAGACTGATGAGTAGGTCCACCGAATACAAGTGAGGTCACATGAGTAATTGGCATATGTATAATATCAAGAACTGTTCCAGTATTCCCATCTATTTTAATGACCATTCCATTTTCCCAATTAGCAATCCATAGATTACCATTTAGATCCATAGCCAATCCATCAGGGTAATTTTTACGCCCAAGTTTTTTCAGCTCAGGATGAGTTGTAGTAGCAAAATCAAAAAATAAGGATTGAGCTCCTGTTAATAAAATTGCACATTAGGAAATAACGTTCAATTTGCGATGGCTAGAATTTTCAGAACTTACCCAAGGTTTCGTTGCTTGCATCAAAGTCAAAAACTTTTACAGTTTTCCGCATCCATTTAGATCCATAGCCAATCCATCAGGGTAGTTTTTACGCCCAAGTTTTTTCAGCTCAGGATGAGTTGTAGTAGCAAAATCGAAAAATAAGGATTGAGCTCCTGTTAATAAAATTGCACATTAGGAAATAACATACTATTTGCGAAAACTACAATTTTTAGAACTTACCCAGGGTTCCATTGCAAGCATCAAAATCAAAAACGTTCACTGTTTTCCGCAAACCATCTGCTGAAAATAAGTTTGTGTAATTTGCATTCCAAGCGAGTCCAGCTGGTATGTCATAGTCGAACGAATGCGGAATAGGGTCACTAGAATCTTCAGTATAGGAATAGAGTTGACCTTTCTCTGGGCCAACTTCTAAGGGGTCATCTGAAACAATGCATGTCCCACCAATCCAAAGTCTACCCATTGAGTCACAATTTCCTATTTGAAACAAGAAATTTGGTCCTTTGTTTGCCTCGTAAATTAAGCTTGGTCGAATTTGCATTGACTTTCAAAAATTGGTTTTTAGAAACAACAATAAAATCCTTTTCAGCGGCACGACATGGGGTGACCGCAAGAATAAATTCTGCAGATGTGTCCACAGGAATCACACTAGTTTTTTTAGTGCCCAGGTCAAGTGAGCAAATTGATTTTGAAAAACAATCAGCGTAAACCAAGGATTGAGTCTGATCATCCCAAAATGGGGATTCACCAAAAAGGGAAACATGATCAGCGATGGGCTGAATTTTATAGTCACACATTTTTGTAGTCAAATTATTTCTACAATGTTAAATTTCCAACGACTAATTTTACCTCCTCAACTTTACTGGCTATTCAATTCTGTTGTTGCAGCAAGCAAAGCAAACGGCTGGGTTGATTTAGTTAATTAATAAAAAATCAAGGTCTTGGCCCAACTGAATTGACTTTGAAGTGTTTTTGCTTTGCTGCTAGCCTGGCCGGCAGACTCAGTCGATCGATAAGTAAAAGTAGCAAGGGAAATGTGTTATGTCGCATCTCTCACGTGCCAGTGCCAGTGCCAATTGATGTTAGAACTGAACATGGAATAGAATATTAGGATAAAGATAAATAAACAATTTAAGGTATCCTTGTATTATAGTATATCTGATTCTATATAATCTGCACTAGTAATGGCAAACAGACACACACTTTGTAAGCTACTAAAGTGTATAGACAACTAGCCTAAAAAATTCATTCACAAAATGAACGAACTCTGAACAAATAAAAGAGAGATAAAAAATATAAAACACAGGTAAAATGAGTAAAAGATGAATAAATGAGAGTGAAAGGGAGGATGGCACAAGCATAAGCATATGAGTGCATTGCATGTGAATTAATCCAATTATAAGGGTTGCATTCCTACAGTCAAGGTCCAGGTACGTCGGGACTGGATTTATCTCAATCCCTTTGATTTCCAGGAATTTACTACGTATACTACGAGGTCCATGAATGGGGATTAAAACGGTAAAAGTTGTAACCTAATTTCCATTTCCGGGTTCAATAGTAAATTCGTCCCCATTCAGAACCACAGGCCATAGTGATAGGCCTATCCAATCCATGCTATGCTATGCTATGCTATGCTATGCCATTACCTTCCAATTTTTTGTTATTGCTACACACCGCTTGGTCCAATTTTGGAAATTCAAACACTCACGGAATCAGATAAAATAGGCGGATATTAGCAGCGTGCATTGGGCCAATAATTATATCGAATTAATCGCTAATTAATTAAGGGAAAACAACGTCCTTAGTTTCAATTGTTGCAGATTAATATGAATATCTGAAAATTAAGTATCTAAATCGGCCGATTGAATAAAATGTCCGTGAGTATCGCTCATACCCGTCCGGTGTAAAGGTTAAAATAACATTAAACAATTTAGCGTACTTTTCGGCGTCAATTGGCCTGAACGCGTCAAATTTAGCACACTTTTATAAATTTTGTTTAGAAAAAACTGAAGTTACCATTTCCGGGTAGAGTAAATCGTCATATCATATAGATATCGACCATCAGTCGAATATTTTTAACATTTTAAGCAATCATTTACGAAAATGTGTCCGGCAGTCTCCGAGAAGCTGTAACGGATAGGCAGGTTGACATTTAGGACCAGAATAGGGCCCTTATATGGATTTTGTGAATTAAAATTTTTTTATTTGTAACTGAGGACTTTTAATTCTATAATTTAAGTAACAAAAATATGACAAAAGTTGCACTTTATGTTGACGAGTTCAGTCAGCTAAGAATTTTTTAATAACTGAATGAAATTCTTCCGGGTGCCTCAGATGAAGATTATGTTTTCCTTCCGGCATGATATGCAATCTGCGTAGGAAATACAAGATACAATTTATTTTTAATTTTGCACTTAAAAACTGAACTGTATTTAATCTCACTTTGAATTTTTAATTCTCTGGAATAAATATTTGGAGTGATCAATAGGTATGAGTGGATCCTTTCCTCCTTGAATGATGAGTGTGGGACATTGAATTTTTGGAATGTCATTGCTACAAAAATCACCACCGTTGGTTTCATAATTCTGACGAAATGACTCAACCCAATTTTTCCACAGATACTGAAAACGTTCTTCTCCGTACATATCGATCATTGGTTGCTTTACACTCGGTGACCAAGAGTCCAAATTACTCATATCTACCGGGGCAATGCTGTAATAATTTTGCATCTTAGATTTTTGAATTTATTGTTACTTACGATTACATAACTCCATATCCCTCTTCCCAGCAAATGCTTTGGATCCCCAAACGACTAATTTTCTTACTGATTCTGGAAACATGGCTGCCAAGGCAAGTCCAGTCATTCCTCCGTCACTCCAACCCAAAATTGAATATTTTTTGTGACCAAGTGACTTAAAAGTTAAATCAGTGTAGCTTTAAGGCCAATTTTCACCTTTTTTAAGTTTAATTACCTTCATTAGGCTATCGCCAACCCTTGCATCATTTCTAAACATTTCTGCCATGACTGGAAATTCCCTCTCAGGTGGTCGACTCTTTCCATAACCTGGTGGGTCCCAGAAAACTGCTTTGAAATCAGGTCCATCCAAAAGTTTTAACTGTGGTCCAAAATCAGCTTCAATAAATCCTGTAGAAGATTAACTAATTAAGTAATTAAACTTTCAAGGATAATATTTAACTTACCCAGCCCTCCTGGTAGACACAAAATTACATGCGAGCCTGTACCGACAGATGCATGGCGGACTTTATATCTCGAATTACCATTCACAGTTAAATCAGTCGTTAGAGTTGAGATCGAAGCACTTGTGAATTTAAAATTTGAAATTTTAATTAAATTCAAGTATGAGAATTTTAATTTCCTGACCATGGTCGTGGCCATCCTTCACGAGTCGTAGATTTTGGAGGAAAGAATAATTTGTAAATAAATTTTCCTTGTTTTTGTATTTGTTGTACAGAGACACAGAGAACTTTGCAAAAGAACTTTTTCCTTTACTTTACAAATTAATTGAAAATTAAAACTCTCATGAAAGGTCGCCCGGCGCAGCGTTTGTCTACAAGGTGAGGTCATCAAGCCATTGCCATTTTCCCTTCACGAGAGGAGGAAGAAGCAGCCAGCAAAAGCAAACACTGCAAAATTATTTTGCATTGTCTTACACCTTCTAAACTTGTTTAACCACTTCCGAATACACCAGACCAGAGCCCAATATTGATAAAATAAAAGCATTCACCTTCTGCTTGTTTGGCAAATGCAAATGCGTATGAGACAAACTGAACTGCCTTGGCCGCAATTGATGCCAAATGCCAATGCTCAGTCAGTCAGTCATACGGAATATTTTCATTAAACTAACCCGATCTTGCTTTGACCGGTGATCAAGTCTTGAATTATCTGATCGGGCAAGTACTTTCGCAATATGTTTATAGAATTTTGCAAATGAGGCCTATTTCTATGTCGCAATCGATTAACAAGAAAAGGGTTGTTGCTTTGCTTAAAAATAAAGCGTGCGACTAAGAGATTGTTTTATAAATCAAATTAATCAACAAATCAAGAATCGTGCAATCAAGCAAAGTCGAGCGAGACGCACGCTTCATTTGTTCTTTTACGCCTCAACTTGAACTACAACCTTATAAAATTACCCCGTAGGCATTTATCCTTCATTCCATCTGATTGTGATTGCCAATTTCAATCTGCTTTTCCTACTCACAACAATTTCAACTTTAACAATGTAGAATGCAACGACATTGACACTCATAGCAATTGCCATTGCATTCATAATGCATATGCACGCTTCCATTTTTACACCAAGCCAAGCCGTATAGGGTTTTAGCGAGATGCACGCTTCATTTGTTCTTTTACGCCTCAACTTGAACTACAACCTTATAAAATTACCCCGTAGGCATTTATCCTTCATTCCATCTGATTGTTATTGCCATAATTTCAATCTGTTTTGCCTACTCACAACAATTTCAACTTCAACAATGTAGAATGCAACGACATTGACACTCATAGCAATTGCCATTGCCATTGCTATGCATAATGCATATGCACGCTTCGATTTTTACACCAAGCCAAGCCGTATAGGGTTTCTGACATAACATAACATAGACAAACATTGATGGAACCACTTCGCTACGTTCCGGCTCCCTTTGCCTGTGAATTAGGGCAGATCAGATAAAGTAGTAGCAGTAGTAATAGTAATCTGGTATTTCAGTTCTTGGAAAAATGGTACTAGTGTCATATTTCCTCCTGAACGTGTTTTGCGGATTTTTCTCTTGCCAATACAATTATGACGCACCGGAAGTGGCGGCAGTGGCAAGTAGGACTGCTGATTTAGCTCGCGGGAGCTTAGAGCGTCGTGCCGCCTTTTTTGTTCCGAAAATAATCACACGGACTGGAGCGCTGGAAGGATTCACGATTAAAACAGTGAAGAAAAGAGAAATATTTGCATTTGAAGGGATTCCATATGGTGAAGCCCCTGTGGGGTCCCTAAAATAATCACACGGATTGGAGCCTTGGAAGGATTCACAATTAAAACAGTGAAGAAAAGAGAAATATTTGCATTTGAAGGGATTCCATATGGTGAAGCCCCTTTGGGGAAGTTGAGATTTCGAGTGAGTGTTAAATTTTCATATTTAATTAATCACAAAATTAATATTTTGGGCTGCCTGATAGCCTCCCAAACCAAAATCTCCATGGGTCGGCATTCGAGAAGCAAAAGCGCCTGGGCCATACTGCGCTCAATTGAACATGGCACAAATCCCACAAATCTTGGGGAAAGAAGATTGCTTATTTCTGAATATTTACACGCCAAAGGTGAGAAATTATGTTCAGTTAGAAATTTTAGAAATTAAGTATAATTTTACTCTTCAGATTCCGGCTAAACATGAATCAGAACTTTTACCTGTCATTGTGTATTTCCATGGAGGAGCTTTCGCATTGGGTGGAAGCCACGATATCGGACCGGCGTATTTATTGGAACATGATGTCATTTTGATCACTGTAAACTACCGCCTTGGAATCCTCGGTACTTTTCACCACTAATTTAATCAACAAGCATTTGTACTCACAAAAAATTAACTACACTTTCCCAGGATTTCTCAGTACTCTAGATGAAAGCAGCCCTGGAAATTACGGCTTGAAAGACCAAGCCTTAGCTTTAAAATGGATTCATGAGAATATAGCCGAATTTGGTGGAAACAACTCTCTAGTCACTTTGTTCGGCTCTAGCGCTGGAGCCGCCTCTGTACATATACATTTGCTAGCGAATAAAACACGAGAATATTTCTCCGGAGGGATTTCTTCCAGTGGCACTGCCTTTAATACTTGGGTCATTCAACCACATGGGCAAATCAAACATATGAATACCAAATTAGCCAAGCTAACAAGCTGCCCTTTGGAGGACACAAAAGTTTTTGTAGATTGCTTGAGAAACATAAATGTTTATCGGCTCCTTGCAAGACAAAATTCACTCTATGTAAGTAAGATGGACCATTCAAAATTATGAAAATTATTTTATGAAACCGAATATTTTTAATTTTTATAATTTTAGGAATGGTATTCCCTCCCAGCTGTTCTTTTTGGACCCGTTGTCGAACCTCCGAATCCAGATGCTTTTCTGACCGAAAGTCCAAAAGAAATTTATAAACGAAATGCGACTGCGCCATATCCATGGATTTCAACGCTTGCGCAGGATGAGTGTGAAGGATTTATTATGAGTTTGTTTTTATTTATTTTAAATTTTAGATTCGCAATGGTATTTGAATTTTTTAAACAGTTCTAGATTCCTTCAGACTAATGCGACCGGTTTTGAAACAATGGGCGAACATGTCATCCTTAATATTAAATTATATCTACAGCGAGTCCGAAGATAGGGCCCAAGAAATCACAAAAATATATTTCCATGTATTACTTTGGCAGCGAAGATCCGTCGTTCACAGACAATCAGATGGTAGGACAGGTAAGTTGAGGTTTGAATTTAAAATTTAAATTTTTCGTATTTTTAATTTTTTTCTACCTAAATTTTAGGTGTGGTCAGACCGTTATTTTAATTTCCCAGCACATGAAGCCCTTTTAGCTCATTCTAAAATAGCTCCGACATATACAGCTGTATTTGGATACAAGGGAAAACCTTCTGTAGCCGGATATTTCGGATTGGACCGGAAGAAATGGGGTGAATAATAAAACATGCACTGAATTCAGATTATAAAATTTACAATACATAATTTCTCGGTAGGAATTCCACATGGGGAAGACGAATTTTATTATTTTAACCGTAGCAGTGCATACGCCACATTTAAGCCTACGGACATTGACTATGGCGTTGTTAAATTTATGACGAGTGCTGTTGCAAATTTTGCAAAGACGAGGTAAGCTTCATTTTAATTGTAATTTGCTGAGCGAGCACTTGATGCCAGTTTATTGATGCAATTTCAGAGAACCGTTTTTCAAGGATGATGATGGAAATGTAATCAGAATTTGGGAACCTGTCGGAAACCACCATACCAGCCCTAGTCGACCAATTCGGTCATTGCACATTAGCAATGAAATAAAAATGATAGATGAGCGACATCGGGATAAATTTGAATTCTGGGAATCTCTACATCTATCTTAGCCTAATGTTAAAAATAAGGAAAAGGGTTAAAGGTCGAAGAGCCAGTCTGTCAATTGTTCTTCATTATACATTATAAATTTATTTATTTACCATTCCCGTAAGCGTTCATTTAGTCGAATAAAATAAAATTACGACGATTCGTGATACATATTTTTTCCTTCATAATTTATTCATTTTTCTTTTTCACATGTATTGGCAAACTATTTGAATAACACAAAGAAAACAAATAACATGGATCGGTCAGGTACTTTTCAAGAATGATAATCGAAATTTGTCGAAAGACAATAATTTTTTACGGTGTTTTCGTCCGACTCTGATATGAAATATTTTTTGTAAATGTTATTTTGTAAGAAGCGATATCCTCAATTATTTGGCATTCAACTTTAACATGACATTGGTTAACAAGAATTTCTACTCTTTAACTTAAAACGTAGGTATGTATCATGTAACATGTATCAAGATGACTAGAGACTAATTAGTGTCATGCTATGTATATTAGCTAATCACTAATTAGGAATTGAATAAATGTCAGTTCTTAAAATTAGCTAAAACAACAAAACTGGAAGAATCAGGAAAATTTTCAACTAACAGCACTGCTCTTCGGTATTTCCTCTTAGGATTTCGATGCAAATTTTCTAGATATGCTCATTTTGGAAATTTCCTTCGAGAAATAACAGAATTATCCTAAAAATATGACTAAACAATGCATGGTAGGAAGGAGCATGCATAGTATAATGGCGGTTTTTTCATCTATTTCCTAAGCAAACTAAGATTCTATGAGCAAACTTAATATCTAAGCAAGTGCCTGCAGCATGCATTACGAAACAACAAAATATGAACCAATCAGGAACAAACTGCTTAGCATTAGCGATTGTGGAGAATTGAAAATTGGTGCAGAATTTTTCTTTCCAGCCGCAGCGGCTTCTCCTGCAGAATGATCTTTGTCTTTGGTGCTCTTCGCATTTTTATCCCCATCCGTATTGTAAGTTGGATTATTATTATCAATGTCAACTTCATTTGCAGATTCATAATTGAACTGAGTGAGTTGGAGCGTCGTGTTCGTGACCCTTCTGCCGATCAAAGGTTGAGGAGGTTTTGTCTTTGGTGCTCTTCGCATTTTTATCCCCATCCGTATTGTAAGTTGGATTATTATTATCAATGTCAACTTCATTTGCAGATTCGTAATTGAACTGAGTGAGTTGAAGCGTCGTGTTCGTGACCCTTCTGCCGATCAAGGGTTGAGGAGGGCGGAAATTGTCAACTAGAGGATGCCCATGGCTATCCTGGACTTTTCGGAAGGCCTCGAGCTAAAAATTAAATATATTTTGAAAATACATTTCCAAAATTTTTTACTTTCAATGTTTTCTTACTTGTCTCCTTGAAATTGGAACTGGTCGTCGGAATTACTGTCCAAATCACTTTTTCACCACAAGACGGCGTTGTGAGGGATCCTTGATAGCGATAAATATCCAAAACGTCAGGGAAAAAGGCGCTCATGTTCAAAGCTCCTGTGTGAGAAGCGACTGGGTCAGGATGATATTTTAGCACAGGGACCAGAGCATCGATGATTGGGTTCAGGGCAGGATTATCCTTTGGTGACAGCTGTAATTTATAAAATGACGAATATAAATGCACAATGCTGAGAATTCCATGAAAAAAGTTCTCATGTGTGTCATACGGAAGAAAATTAAATTGTTGTTGGTCATTACCTCAAAAAATACTCCCAAAACGGCCAAAGCCTGTGGATTATTCTCTGCTACGGCTTCAAGGATATTTACATATTGGTCTGAAAAATGCACTAAATGGAGTTCCATGGGATAGCTAGAAATTATTGAAATAATTTATTAGGTTTTATTCAAAGTAGTATTATGTGCTGAAACTTGAATTAACCTTTTCCCCATGATTGTATGCTCCGAGCCAATATTATCCTTAGATCCCCAATGGAAATGAAGTTGAGAAAATCTAAATGCTCCTGGTAGTCCATCGCCAGTCAGTAGTAATGGGGAAGTCGTTTCTTCGTTTAGTTGCACTTGAACTAGACAAAGTAAAACACAAGTAGGTAAATATTCGAACGCAGCGTTATAATTTTGCTACCCACTTACTCGTATGTCCATTATTTTTAATAAAGAAATCCGGGTATTGAGCTGTGTAGTCTTTGTTAATACTGAGACCCGCAATTCGCCGCATTTCCAGTGATGCGGATGGAACAATATCGATAGGAGACTGAGACCGTCCTTCTTTGCATACTCCATCCCATTTGTCAGGAGCTATATATTAAAAAAAGATTTAAAAACATACCATGCAACCGATAAGTATTTAAAATGGGTTAATTACAGCATTTCTCATCCAAGTAGCACCAAGGGTGATCTGTAAGGTTAAAATATGAGACAAAATTTAGTCAAATTTGCATAGACATGCCTGATCTTCATAGTTTTTCAGGACTCATTATAATAGGCTAGGCCGCTAAACAAAATCTTGTGGAATTTCCCAAAGTAGATGTCAATGGCCTAAAACTAGAGCGAAATGAGCTCACGTGTTACATGGAAATTACGTGTTTCGTAAAGAAAACAAGTCAAGTAGTAGAGAATTCCAAACGAACTGATTAAGTGCATAAGGCAAGGCAAGGCATGGGTGGTAGATCCTATTCAGAATTCAATCCATTTTCTAATTTCTCCGCATCACATTCTACGCTAAACCTTTATCGGAAAATCGAACGAACCGGACACCAGTTTAAGCTAACTAATCAAATGATAGTTGAACCACATTATAATAAGGCATTAAGTGCAAAGTTATTAAATGTAGCACACTTGTGGCTGCCTCTAAGAATGATGTGAATCTAGCCATGAGTTATAAAGTGCATAGGAAATATTTATCACTTTTTGTATAATTTGTTTTATCCTCATACGAAAGTGCAAATACAAACTCGACAACGAATCACTTTGCGTTTGATAATTGAATTGACTGAATGTTGGGTAAATAATAATGCAGTTTTCAATTTCCTTTATTAGCCTTTGGGTGACGGTCATGGCCACGACCACTGTTGCAATCATGGCATCGTAAAAAACATTCTAAATCTTCCACGTGCCATACGTGCATTATTGCCACTCTTCGAGAAGAAAAGGATCAAGTGATAACAATTTCGACGATATACGACTTGACATTGTTGAAAATAATAGTTTTTTAGAAGCATAAGCCTAAAATCTATAAAATAAAGTCCACTATGATTTTATGATTCCAAAATGTCCAAGGGATATATACTAAAGTAAAATCGAGTCACGGGCCAAGGCTAGAGCAATCTAAATTTGATTTTTATGGATGCAGTTTACTTTAATAGGAAATGTCCTGTTCAACTCTGTCTCCCTTCCTCCTAATCAAGAGAATAAATTTTATGAAGACCTTTATACATCCGACCACAAATTCAAAATTGAGAATCACTCGTTCTAGCCTTCGAAAAATTAATTGGTGCATGACGTATGAGAATGTTTTCAAAATTATTATGCAATGCAAGCAAAAGCCAAGTATTCCTTAAATGACCTCGTCGATGAAGACGTTTCATTTTAGATTTAAGCAAATCAGTGTGCCCAGGTGGAATATTCCACCCAGAGTAATTAGTTTCACTTACACTATTCATATTAAAATCACCTTTGGACTAACGTAACTAATTAGAGTTCACGTAGTCAACAGACTACTTAGCCTCCTTAGACCTAAGAATAGAATAATAAAATCTCATCTGTGCTGATTTGCAAATTTAAATTTGTATTGCTATTGCTGGACTTTCCCAGTACTCTACTCTGATTTGTATTTCAATAATAAAATTAAAGATACCTTAACCACAAGGGCTAAGAATTTACGTCCAGAAAGATATGCAAATTGTTTTGTTAGCCTAGCCTACCTGCCCCTGCCTTCCCAACTTGAGTCTTGTCAGTCAAGAAAACAAAGTATAAAGATGGTTAATTAGTTCCTCATGTCAAATTCCATTAAGCGATCCTATTATAAATAATACAATACAACTCGTGGTGCATTAGTATGTACGTCTGTTCCTCCGTCAATGTCACTTTTCGGATTGAACTAGTAATTATGCAAATGAAGAGGTCTAATTAGAGAACATTACTCTCACCACGCCAAGGAACGAACTTTGTTCAGGTTCGTATTCGTATTATTTATTTTCTTTTGTTCTCTTACGTTAGTTGCTTAGCTCAGGATCTGCCACAAATAATACATGTTGTGTGTAGCTTCAGCTTCATTTAAATAATTATTCGTTGCAAGCAAAGCCAAATGTTACCACTGCATGGGGAATACACAGAAAACATAAATTCCTCAAGAAAGATCAGCGGATTCGCCACGCAAAGTAAAAAAGACTGACAGGTGACTTGGGCTGTCTAATTAGGCAATTAATTAACATTCGGATCTTGAAAAGATCATATGGGTCCAGGCGTTCGGCATTGAAGATTAAGATGAGACTGGGTTAAACCGATTCAGCTAGGCCAGGCCAGACATAGACATGACTATAAATTAAATTAAACGGATGATTTGCAGAACTTATTGATTCATTAGTAATTAGGCACGGATTTTACTTCACACTCGAGGTGATTGATGCTGAGGCATTAGCAATACGGAAAATAAGGTCATGGGATCTCCGCACAGCAGAGCAATCCGAATAACCCAGGGGCAAGGTTAGGCCAAGCCAAGCCTAATCACTTTATACTACGTTAATCAGGATTTGCTTAAATTTTGATCTGCAAATTGTTTTATTGGTGTGAAAGGTCAAAATAATGAGATCATGGAATTAAACTCAATTCATTTAGCAATAAGTTGGAATCCACATTCTTAAAGAAGTGTTAAAATCAAGTGTTGATAAAACATTGGGATAGGACTATAGGACAAGCCTGTATTCTGTACAGATGAACTACCGAATCAGCTTAAGACAAATTTGACAAGGACAAGAGATTTATGTGCTCCAATAATTGCACTATTCCTATTCAGCACTGGCAAAATAAGCTCGTACTTTGTTCAATATGACTTAGCCATCCGTGTTAACAAGTTGACTTAGAAATCAAGCGTTGAGTTTGCCTGATTGATTTATTAAGTGCATCCTGTCTAAACTAAACGTGTCCCATTGGTTCTGTAGTGCTTTTCAGTCTTTTCTAAATGCAGAATTTAGATTATGTAAACTTTCAAGAATTTTTCCGCTGATTTATTCACAAACGATTATCAAGACATCAAAGATCACAATATTTACGCATTTTGGAAATGTAATCCAATGCAGAAAGAAGCAAAACCAGACGGTTTATGATAATCAATTCCAAAATTTATACGATTATCTCATAAAAATAATGCTCGCTAGCCCTATTAAGGTTCATTGACCTGGTCAGAATGGAAAAACCAAATCTCAGAACTGATATTTTGTATATTTGGAGTGATTCTGCTTAATTGAACCCAGAAATGAATCAAGTATCAGAAGAAAACATGGAAATTGATTAAGCCAATTCACTTGTGCAGACTATGCGGATTTCTCATATCAGGATTTCCTCATTCGCAGAAACTGATTCATAATTTCATGACTCCTGCCTGCCTGCACGAGAATAAAATGCAATGAATCCATTTCTGGTATAAAAAAGGATACGGATGACAAAGAAAATTATAATTGCAATCCAATTGGCAATTCCAATCATCTCAATCCTAACTGCATGACTCTTGCTAACAATAGGAATTGGTTTACTTTTTCTTTCGTGCTTCCCAGTCAGCATGGCTATTACACTGCTAATGCTACTAGTTTGGGCTCTTCCTGTGCAAAAAAATTGATGATGGTACTAAAACAAGCTCTCCACCTGTTTGTTTGACTTTCTGAAGGGTGAACAAATAAATAGTGACACGTGAAGAAATAAATGAAGCAAGGTCTGGGCCATAGGGCCACCTTGGGTGGTAAATGCATTTGCAGACAGCCACTGTGTCACTATCCAATTATAAAATTTGCGTTCAGCATTATAAGCCGTTCAATTGACTTATCATATTATAGGGCGTGGCTTTTGGTTCGCTCAGAGTCAGAGTCATTAATTTAAATCTAACCCTTCAACGAGGCATCATTGCAATCATCAATATTTTTTAGTATAACGTTATAAAATTCCACGTGGCGGAAACAAATGCATTTAATTTGACAGCATTTTAATACAAAATAAATAGCAGTATCCTATTCAATGTTTTTATTATTATCAATAAATTTAAGGGCGAGAAGTGTAGAAATTGGTAAATATAGTCCAGAAATTCCCACTTTGATCTGCCTCTGAAATCTTGATAATTTGGCATCACTAAATTTCCACGTACAGATTAATGCCAAATTAGTAAATCAACTCATAGAAGAGTTAAATCTGCCTACTCGCCCTTTGTTTGTTTGTTTGTGTAAAATATTAATCATCAAACAAGATTTTTCTTTGGAATCTTGACGTTGTGGTAGGGACTCTACGTAACGCATCTTGAATTCCATTGCAGGTGCAATGCAATGCAAAAGGAAGAAAAACTTGTATAGTATTATGAACGCAGGTTGCAGAAAAGCAAGAGTTACACTGACTGAGTCAGTCTGTCAATTCCATTCCATGAGACTTACCGCCGTCGGCAGAAACAGTTGGATTTCTTGTGAGGTAGACGTAGCCCAAAATTAAGAAGAATCTTGTCAGCATCTCCAAGCCTTACAGCGGGAAAATCTCCGAGAATGAGATGACTAAAGAACAACTCAACTTCTGTTGCGTACTCAAAAACCTGGTGGTGCACTTGGGTTAAGCCTGAAAAACAATGAGCAAACAATGATTCTTATTAATTTTTATGTGTAAGAATTCGTAATACAAATGAAATTATTTGCACATTG
>WJEZ01001116.1:0-19743 GCA_009869925.1 Thalassaphorura encarpata | reverse complement strand
CTTTCGAATAAGGAAAATGGAAATGCAAAATTTGTGAGCAAAGGGAAAACTTCAGTGGAATATCCGCTCGTCATTGCATCCCGCTACAACATTCCATTTTTGCTGGACAAACCTGGAACTGGAAAGGTATTTTTAATTTTATGTAAATTATATGAAATTTGGTATAAAATGAAGAAATATGTCGATAGCATAGCTCATAGCCTTCCCTGGTTTCTTTTTCCTATCACTTACATTACAATCAATTTGAGACGAATAAATCGCGACAATAGGATTTTCTTTTTTTATCTTTGTCCGTCCATCTTCTGCACATCGTCCGTCCAACCTTCCTTTTTTCCTATCTGTCTGTCTGTCTACAATTTTGTTTGAGCTTGAGCTTGAGGAGAAAGAGTGTGTGAATTCAATTTGAAAGTAATATCGACACTTCCCTTCTACTACTCTGGTCCGGATCCCTGGCCCCGATAGAAGCATTTTCATGTCTTATTTAACCATATATCTAATACGATTTTTTTTTTCTTTCATGCTTTTCTCTCCCTATCGAATCATCGAAGAAAGTGCAAGGGGAAATTTACCAAATTGATGATAAGATGCTGTCAAACTTGGATATTTTGGAAGAGTATCCTAAACTATATACGATAAGAAAGTGCAAGGGGAAATTTACCAAATCGATGATAAGATGCTGTCAAACTTGGATATTTTGGAAGAGTATCCTAAACTATATACGAGAAGATTGGAGAAGATTGTCCTTATGAATCCTAGCAGTGTTAATGGGTCCACGTCCAATTCTGAAGTAGAAATTGAAGCTTGGGTTTATTTTCTTCCTCAGTTTCGTCATAGAATTGCTGGATTTACCACATTTGGACTTCTATACCTCGAGTGGACCTGGAAATCCAGACAAACCATACGCAGCAAGGTATCTACGAGATGAAAAAACTGATCACAGAACTGAAGTTAGGCATATGTCATCTGCTTCTGCTTCTTCTTCTTGAGAGTGAGTGACACGTTAATGGTCCTAATTCGATTGATAAAATTCTAGTGAAGATGATTTGAACGATCCGGATGACATTTATGAAATAATGCGAAAGGACACTGGTGAAACTACTGTCTGGTTGAAGGAACAACGGACAACGAATGTGAAAATTAATTGGAGGGTCTTAAAATTTTATCCTTTCATCCTATACATTTTGTGCTCAATAAAATAAAATGAATTACACGGCCAGAATTTTGGATTTGCTTCATCAATTTTGATTTCAATTTTCGAAACTTCATTGGCGTTAATTTCAGAATTTCAAAAAGGCTGCAGTGTTTTATCTACATTTACCAGGGCATACTTGATGCCCATGCAATGATGCTAGTTCAATCGACACAACGCCAACATAATTAAATTCAGACGACCTACAATAAATTAATCAAATCAAAACTTTTATTGGCTTACATTTTGACAAGGTGTTGTGCGTGTGTGTTTTGTGTTATCCTAAATTGGATTGCAATGCAATTGCAACGCAATTGGTCATGGGAAACGGTGACAATGACAACTTCTTTTCCACTGTGCACTTGATCATTCTGAACTACAACATGCAAAATGCAAACGGAAATCTTGTCACGTATCATCATCTTGTCTCTCTTGTCATGTAGTAATAGGATAGAACACACTCAATAAATCAGTTTATAATTTAACATTTATTGCTCTATTTAGTGAACTCACAGGGTAATTGATAAACTGTTCATGCATGCTTGCCATTGTCATGTACTTGGGTCACAGCGTGTGATACACATTTACGTAATTGATAAACTTGGCAGACTTGAGAATTGTCCCTCAAAAACTTAATTTTAGTGCAACAGTTCACAGATTCTCGTTATTCGGAGTTGTAATGATTTTTACAATTGATTTAACCCCTGGTGAGTGAATGCTCTATTTTCTTTCGCAGAAACTTCAAAGCTAATCAATCGACTCAATCTCTCATCCTGTAAATGCAAATATCACTGCAAGGCAAGGCAAGGCATCCACGGAATGAGTCTGCTATCCGCTTCTGAAGAAAATATCAGATCATAAATTACCATTTATTTGCCATTAGTGAAAAGGAATCCAATTAAAAGTAGATGATACGGACAGAGGAGGAAGAGGCGATGCGATGGCGAAAGGACGGTTCGAGGCTTCAAGGAAAAGTGATCTACTGCCTCCTTGGCATTTGATTTGATTTGAAGTCTGTTATTAGTGTGACTATGCCGTGCCTTGCCGTAAACTAAAGTACAGGGTATAAAATATTATAGTGTTTTGTTTGGGCAAAGCCTTGTGCATTGCATTTCTGGCTTGCTGCTGCAAGTCATAAAGAAGGGAGTGGTTGGTTATTGGCAATTCCCATAAGGTCGTCCAAGTCGTAATAATAAACATCACTCAGATAGTTAAAATTAATTTTGAGCTCCTGGGCGTTTTTCCTAGAAGAATAGGCCAGGAAATAAAAGTCAAATTGGTATTTTGGATACTAACTAGGAGGGCAAGTTTTTATTTTAAGGCATAACAGAAAAGTTGGCCAGCCTAGAGGATATGTCAGACTCCCATTAGGACAATAATGGCGACGACGAGTGGAGGTCAGTCAGCTCAATCAATTGTGAATTTTATAGAAATATATTCAAGTATCGGAAGTGACTGGAATGCACACTGTCCTGTCTCTTGTAGATGTTGTAGAAAGATAAATTCCTGAGATGTTATTAATGTAGTTGTAAACTTCAACTTTTATCGCCAAATAACCTTCAACCATTAGGTGCTCAAATACTCTTGTATTTATTTACTCTCGCGATTATTGGCTATTGGTCACAATCATTGGCCCCAGTTGGTATGATTTCTGAATAAATGATACCAACCTTGAATTGGCTAGTCACATATCAGAATTGTCAAACCCAATTAAATTCTCTGCCTTCTCTTCTGCGTCAGAATAAACTACAGTCAAAGCTAAACAATTAAAATCGAATTTGACACCTAGAACTAGTCTTGCGTAGATTTTGTTCAATCTTGAGTGAAGTCTCGCCCTACATTGTTTAATCTGCGAATGCAAATACAAATGCAAGGAAGATATCCTTGTGTGTATGCTTAATCTCATCTCAGGAGACGTGTTTGTTTTATCCCACATGTGATTGCTAAATCTAATCTCAATCTTACCTCCCAACAACAGAAAGCAAAAGTGAAATGATCAATTGCTTTTAAATTACAACATTTCAATATGAGCGATACGCATAAGAAATCAAATGACAAATCTACTCATAATTCAGCCTTGACCTTTGTCAAAAATTCCTGGGCTAGATAAAAAAGAGCTTAATTCGCACTTACTGTTCACATAAATTTTGAAATGAAAAAAAATGTAATAAGATATAGGGGAGGTCGGAAATGTTTGATTAATGATGTGTGGGCACAGTATTGAATTGAAATATGTAAAAATATTATTTGGACTAGACGGCTGTACTACAAACAAACAAGAGATTTGCATTAATAATGGCAAAGCTCAAAGAAAAAGTCAATTAGAACTCATGTGGGCACTGTCGCTGAGGAATGAAAGTAAGAGTGATTGGAGTGACATGCGTTCAATCTTCTTATGTAAATGTGTACATTGTTGCTCCTGCCACTACTGCACTGCTCTAATCTTTAATTTATTGTAAGTATTTAAGATTCAAAGGGCCCGCGAGGTCAACACATTTTGTATCTTGATAAAATATTGGAAGAAATGGAAATATGTAATAATAATATTGATGATCCTGATATTGGCTACCTGAAGTAGCATTTGGTCCATTCACCCACCACCAAGCCCAAGAAGCCAAGCTAAGAAAGGATTTGCTCTCCATCATGTCTTGTTCTCTGACTGACTGAGCTCACCTCGAAGACTTGACGTTGATGACGAGTTACCATTGTGAGAAAAGTTGATAAAACTGGATCAGCTATAAAAGCTCTCAATGTTAACTGGATGACAATCAGTTTTACTTTGTTCTTCCTTCCCACATGATCAGTGGGTTTAATTTAGTGTAGTTATCTTGTGTGTTGTGGCTTTCATTGCTAAGCAAATCATAAGGAAGGAGGATAACAGAATGATTGGATTGCAGGTAAATTAAAATTAGCTACGAGCTGAGGTCAGTATGAGAAAATAGTTCACGTTTTTTTAGACCGATCAACGTATTATTCTGAAACTTTCTGAAATTCTCAAATAATAACTCATAAATTTTGAAATCAATTATATAAGTTCGATTTACTCTAGGTTTTTGGTGTCTTTGTGTTGGCAGCCTCGATTTCTTGTGGCCGAGTTCCAGTGGCGGTCACATCAGCACAACTTGCTCAAGTGGAACCTTTTGACGCGTTCCCAAGATATGGCTATTCGTACGCAATTAATGATGGCGTAAGATAAGTCCTTCCTCAAAATTCATTATCAACACGTCATACATTTATTTTTCTGACCCAGATAACTGGAGACTCAAAATACCAATTTGAGACAAGAGACGGTGCAAATGTTCAAGGGGAATATTCTATTGTTGAACCAGACGGTGCCCTTCGTGTTGTTACATACACTTCTGGACCTGAAGGATTTAATGCTGTGATTACTAGAAAAGTAGGCTATGGACCACCAAATCCAATTTACCACAAACAAATTGTTACACCTGTCCAAAATACAATCCCAGTTCCCGTGCATCAGGAAAAATTGAGACCAATTCATCACCAACAGGTCCAGTTCGTCCAGCAACAACCTCAACCACAACCAATTCTCGTTCAACCACCACAACCACAACCTGTGATTGTTGAACAACCACAACAGGTTTTCATTGAGGAACAACAACCTCAGGTTGTTCAAGTGCAACCTCAGCCAATTCCTGTGCATCAACAACAACCTCAACCACAGCCAATCCCAGTTCAACAACCTCAACCAATTCCGGTCCAACAACCTCAACCCCAACCAATCCCAGTGCAACAACCTCAACCAATTCCGGTCCAACAACCTCAACCCCAACCAATCCCAGTGCAACAACCACAACCAATCCCAGTGCAACAACCTCAGCCTCAGCCAATCCCAGTGCAACAACCAGCACCAGCACCACAACAACAATTTCATCGCCCAAGGCCACAACCTCAACCACAACCACTGCCACAACCAGCCCCAATTCAGCAAATTCAACAAGATGACCCAATTCAAGCTGATGATTCTCCCGCTGTCGTAGTAGAAGCATCAGGTCGAAGCGCTTTCGCACAAACTCGAGGAGCTCCAGCATCACCAAGAGCAGCAAGAGGACCTTCGGCAGATGGTTCATCTTTTACATACTCTTCCAGCAGGGGAAATTTGTTTGACTTCAATATTTCTTACTAAAATTTCTTACTACTACTTTCACTGTCATGTATGGAGGATGGGTAATTTTGTAATACGTATACGTCTGAAAGTTTTTTTATGTCATCTCGGGAGTTGTAAGTTATGATGGCAAAGTGGAGATTAAGTTCAATAAAATATGAGGAAGCATTTTTGGACTTTCTACATTTCAAAAATCACTTAAGGGGATTATCCGAGTCAGACATGCAATTATGTAAACAACTAAAGTATTATATTTTATTGGGACCAAAGTTTGATTCTTTGGATTTAAAAGTGTCTTTAGTCTTGAAATAACTTTGGACTTTCCATTCTGGAGAAAATACTTATGTTCTTTTGCTTTCTTGCCGATCACAAATATTTCCTCTTATCTCCTCATTCATTGAAAATTTATGATACATGGAGGATGAGTGCTTTCTCCTGGAGTCCTGTCAGTCCTGTGCCTGCCACACAAAGGTTTTGGATTAGACCATTAAGGTCTTGTTCCCCATTGTACTTTACAGGAGATCAAATCCTCTGGACTGGAATGCATAATGGAGAGAAATGAATTTCAAGAGGCTAAAAAACTACGGTCGCTGCCAAGGAATTCGCAATTCACAACCTTTCTTTTTTACAAGAGCCATTGCCATTTCCATTGGCGTTATGAACGAACGAATGAAGTTTCGGCAATAAAAGGAAAAACTTCTCAGTTTCGTTTTTATTGTCACGGCCATGGTCAAACTCAAAACTCTTTTGCTTTTTTACTCTCATTAAGTTTAATTTGTCTGGACAAGTAGACACACATGATTGGAACAATTTTTTAACGTTATTTTTTCTGTCTAATTATAAAATTAGACAAACCTACACGCTACTCGACTATTTTCTCCCGGGAGGTCTCCAAAACTAGGACAATTTGCGGATTTTCAGTAATTCTGACGTCAAACAGAGACAAGTATCTCTCCCAATTCCAGTTCCTACCCTAGTGGCATTTCGTTAGAAGTTATAGGTCATAAATTCTAGGCTGAGCTCCATTTAGTAAGATAGTCCAGGTGTTAGTGCGGTAGTTACTGCTCCAGTTAAATATAAATTCAGAGTCTGACGAACGAACAAGAAGAGAGAAGAATAGAATTACAGCTCATGTGTATGAATTCTTTACTATACTTAAGTCAGTCAGCTCCAGCTGAAGCAGTCAAAAATGACTCCATTGTGAAGTCAAGTTATATAGGCACAAGCATATAGCATTGGTTAGTAGGTCGTTCAATGAATGCCAGCCAAGCCATAGCCAGGAGAAAGCTGGAGTTTCTGGAGAAGAGATAAGACGTTTGTTTTTTTCTTCTTTCTTGACTCGGTTGAATTCAATGAGGTCTATTCTACTGTTCCAGTGGCAGTGGCAATGCCAACTGTCTGCCTTCGTTTGTCACTGCCAGACAATTCCCAATGTCACCCGCGACAAAGAATGAATAATTGAATTCCAGGAGTCACGTTCATGTTCCGGCCATGCCCTTCCTTCCTTTCCTTTCCTTCTTCAAATTTACCATTTCTGTTATACTATACTATATTCAGCATTCCCATTCGAAATTTGGATCTGGATTTGGAATTATTATTATAGCCAGAACCAGAACTGGGACTGGTAAGGATTTTGAGCTGGAGCTTGAACTGACTGCGTCACATTTATACATCATGCATTCCATATTTTGGAAAGGTACAGAATTGAAAATGGAAATATTCTCAAATGTGTACCATAGTGTACCATATAATCATGCAAATATCTCAACACAATATCTTACCTGTTCTGTCTGTTCTATTTTTCAAGGAAAGCCTTTGTTTTTTACATAACATAGAAACATGACCGTTGAAATCAAAAATATGTCACAGAACTACATCAATAAAATTTGTCCGATTTTGGTGTAGAGTACAAGCACGAAAATACAGCATTGTTCGTTTTTAAAATTTAGTAGAGAAATTCTCATTCACTCTATTCATATTCATATTCACGGTAGTTAAGGTTAAGATTTAGTTTCGTGTATTCTCTTTGCAAAATGAAAAACACAGTTGACGAATAATTTGTCAGCTATTGCAGTTGTAACTTACATACAACTGAATTTATCAGAGCAATTTCAATTCTTTTGATGTTTCTTTTGATGTTCAATTCTCTTGTTTCGCCGTCTCTTTCAATCGATTTTGCTTTCATCGGATTAGGCTTAAACTTAATTTTTGACGACATCAACTCAATATCGCCAACAATTCTGAAAATCTCATCAACTTCATTATTGCTTTCAAGATTACACAACATCCTCCGATCCTAGAATCAAAAGAAGAGGAAGTAAATCTGGAATTTTTCCAATTAAATCTGAAGTCAACTCTAATTTTCTCCTGCATTTTTCTTTTCATCCGTACGCGTATACCCGTAATGGGTAAGGATGATATAATCGAGAATCGTGTGGAATGATGGATTCTCCATTTGCTGCTGCTGGCTGGCCATATTCCCTCATGAATTGACGTGCAAGTTTCTAAACTAATCATCATTATTGGGATGTACTTCCGCTGCCTTCTATCTACGCGACTGAAAGGAGAAAGTCAACGTCTAATCTACTGAGTGCATAGTTCAACTACAATTTTCTAATTTTCATTCCAGAATTGTCCAGAGACCATAGCACAGCAGTGCCTGCAGCAAGCAAGGATCTCTTCCTTATAATTAAACATCACAGAGTAATTTACCTTTTATTAGGTTTCATTCCAATGATTAACGAGTCGGTTGAGTGAGTTGGTCCGATGCGAATTGAAGCCGAAGCACTTGAAAAGAAATGGTGCAAATATCATCACGATCTCATCTCATGGCAAGAGCAAGGCAAAATTCGATCGTTCATTCATGATTGTTACGAACAGAGCACTTTCGTACCGTACGTATACTATAACTCGGCTCGGGGCAGTTGTGAAGGAATGATGGCCCATTTCATCCAGAAACTTCAATTGTCGGTTCTTCTCTTCTGTTTTAGTCGGGCTATCGGCTATCATACATATAGCTATAGCATTCGTATCGTAGTCAAGTCAGTCAAGAAATACATTCGTAGTCGTACATTCAGAATTCAAGACGAGACGAGATGACTATACGGCCTTGGCATTTCAACAACCTCTTTCGTCGTATTTTCTATTTCTTGACTTGAACGAAATCGACAAGTTCCTATGTAGTTTTCCTCCCACTACTAAATGCTAAAATCCTCACATCACATCACACATGACTTATCACCTTACCGTACGCACTTTCATCTAAATCGATATTTTATTTGATCTGTTACTTCTACTTCCTTCCTTTCTTCACTCGTTCCCTTAATGTAGTTTTTATTATTGGGTCTCATTCTAGTTGCTGGAAATCTCTCAAGAGGATACTTCGATTAGGAGAAAGACGGAAATCAAAATTGAAGTTGATATCCCGTGGGCAAACGATGAAATAACATCAAGAATTGGTTAATACTGCTTCTGCACGGTGCGAGGTGAACTTTGAAATGTAATACATTAGTTGAATACATTGTATTAGTTGAATTTACAAGAACCTCTCTTCTCTTACATCTCATTTCACTGTTAAATTCAACCTGTTGACTTAATAAGTTCAAAACAAATGGAAATAATAGAGCCTGATTAAATGCTGTCGAGTTCGAAGTAATATGGTATAGTGACGAAAATGTAAGATATGCCATCCTAGACAATAAATTCTTACAAGGCTGCTCAAAGTTGGCACACAAATTCAATTTAGCAATTTGAGCAACGAACATTACAGATTTCAAATCAACTTTGTAGAAACGAGCTTTTCTAATTAAAAGATCTCAAAGGTACTTTGCCTAAAATTTATTCATTTCTATTCCTGTCATTTTCGTGCGAAATATTTTTACAAGTGCAAGGGTAGATCAGGTGCTTGAGGAAAATAAATATTTAGCTATAAATGCATTCGCAATCGCCACTTGAGCCAACGATATGCTACGCTCACCTTCACTATGTTCGCCTTCACTATGCTCGTCTTCGCTACTCGTCATTTATAATTTCATGAATATGACTGCAACCTATGATTAAATACAGCTTAACAGCAGCTCCAGCAGTACTAAAATAATAAACTAGAGTCCTACGCTTAAGCAAAATTTCACTGGTTTTTAAGACCCGGACTCAATTTGAGACCCGGACTCTATTCGAACCCGGACTCTATTTCTAGAAATTCTTTCCTGACCCGGACTCTATTTGAGCACAGGACTCAATTCGGACCCGGACTCTGTTCGGTCATTTACGGTAAGTATGCTATTTTTTCAATATTTTGGGCGGGTCAATTTTGAAGTTTGTGAGTCGGGTTAAATCGGGTATCGTTGGAGTTGGTCCTAATCTCCTCCAGTCCCGTGGTGCCCAACCCTTTGGATTCAGCTCAGTTCACTTTTCTTCACTTGAATCCCACGTGTGGAGGAAAGACGGTCTCTCTCTGTCTTTCTGTGTTGTTGTGTCCTTCCCCTTTTCATCCTCTTCCGTCGTCATAGCAACTCAATTTTCAAAAACATGACATCATAGGATTCTAAACAGGTCAGTATTTTATATTTTTACTTAACTAGAGGGCTACTGGCTAGAATTTTGGAGTTTAGCGTAGTTGATTAGGTCAGCCCTTGGGTTGGCGGGTTTGACATTATGAAATATGCATTCACATGTACATATGTAGGAACCAATGTTGGATTTAATGAATGTAAACAAATAGCAGAGCAAAATAACAAATTAATAATACTGGCGGGAATTTAGTCAGTTTCCTGGATTTAATCCCGCGGAAATTGTGGTTAGCAATTAACTCAGGCTCATAAACTAACACATTTGTTTCTAAATAGACCAAATAATATGAAATTATGATATGTGTACTTGATAACCGTTTTGGGTTTGTAAATATTACACGTACGTAACGTACTGCCTTATCCAGGCCAAAATAACTAGGAAAGCAATGTCAGTTCAAGTTCCTCGGATTTAAGAATTCTATTTAGTCGACACACATGACGAAATTCTCATAAAGACACTTCAAAATGAGCAATGTAGGGATACGGTGACGATTCCGCAAAAAAAACAGCATAAAAACGGACAAAACTAATGTTGTCCAAATGATTTATCATATAGAAAGATGTTTATTTGTATGCCCTAGCCCTAACTGGTTTTTCTTAAGAAAGGATGGATATATAATATACAGGATTTTGAATTACAATGAATTTGGTGTTTGTCGACTTTAAATACGGTCTTACTAGTGCATTTTTCATAAAAATAATGATTTTTAATTCATTTTTGCCAAACTCGTGCTCAACCAAGGGTTAGTATTGCAAGTAATAAATTGTAAATATTTTTCATTTCTTTCAAATGAGTGAATAGAATATACGGGTAGGATATTGCCATTTGGCATCAGTTTTTTTTGTATGATTTGCAATCACGGGACCGAAGATGTTACTGTAGTCATGTTCAGGCCGGAAATACCTATGTACAACGGTTACCGTACAAGTACTTATGTAGACACCCACTTAGACTTGACATTATAGAATTCTATTTTAAACCAAACGGACGGAATGGAAAGGAGTGAATCAGTTATTACTCTCACCCATTTATTCTTCACAGCATTTAAAACTTGGCACACCATTGCTCATTTCACTTACTACTTCATTCACTTTCTTTTGGTACTTTGCCCTTTACCAAAAGTAAATTGGTGATAGTGACATATTATATTTTGAAGTCTTTTTTTTTTAATCCTGCCTTGCCTTGCCATTGCCATCCGAATTCTTAAAAGCAAATCCGCATCTCTTCCTGCATCAGCAATCTGTTAATCTCTTTGTTTCGCAATCACAAATCGCAACTTTGTGAGAAACTTTTCTCTTCTCGTCTTATGCTGAGCTCAGCGTGGGTGAAAAAAGCAAAAATAAATTGCTTACTCCTGGAAATTATCTAACAAACTGCTAAGCTAAGCCCACGTCATTTCCACGTTGCTAAAAGCTAAGCTGATTTGTTTTTAGGATATTGACATGATTTTATCCATACGCAAGAGCATTATTATTTTTAAATGTCAGGATTAGGCTAAAAATGAAAAGTGCAAAAACTGAAGTTTATTTCTGAGTTTGATTTGAAAGTTTGGTTTTGGATTTAGAAATCTATTTGTGAAAATAAATTGGGCAACTATTTCTTTCTATGCTCCGCATTCTATTCTGGTCACAGCGAGGGAAAGTTTTCTTTCCTTTATAAGTATTATAAGTCTCCAGATTCTCATTAATGATTCATGATTCAAGACCGTCTTAACTTTCGGGACATAGTTAAGTTCATTATCATTTTGGGTCGGCTCGGGTTGAATATTTGTCTGGAGAGAAGCGTGGGATAGGAATAGGAATAGACGAATGGAATAAGGTCAAACGACCAATGCACCGACGTCACGCATTCGTACACACACATATACATTCGAATTTCTAAACCGAGTCAAAAGAACTAATAATAAAATGAAATCAAAGGGTTTAATTTTAGAGAAAGAGGACGGATTCAAACTTCAAACACAAGCACTGTGCGTTTAGCCTTATTAGCCTTAGGACTGGGCTGGAATGTCATTTTCATTTCATTTCGACTGGTAGTCCTTGCAGTTTAATCCAAAATCAAAGCCAAAACTGACGTGAATACCCAAAAGTCGAAAGTGAATTGCATCTCGCCACTGTTTGTTTGTTTTTCCTTATCAGTCGTCCTACTGCAGTTTGCACTGGCAGCAACTAGCTCATGGCTCCTGATTTTACTTTATCAAAATATGATGTGAAACTGGAAATTTCACTGTTACTTTCTGTTTCATACCTTCTTTTCCTGCGTTGTACTTTAAGTGTACTTTGTACTTTGCTCCCAGGTTTAAACTTTGGTCCTTATCTTTGGTCCAAATATTTTAATTTCCGGATATGGATTATACAGAGAAATGGAATTGGAATGGAATGCACTTGCATGGTGAATTGGTATTGGCAATCAAATCATATATTTTATTCTAACTGGATTGGAATTGCATTTCATGTTGCATTTATTCCCTAACACCAGTTCCAGGAAGAAAAAGGAGATTTCCTTAGTAGTGCTGTGTTAGCAGTTCACCTCCTGGGTTGGGTTGGGTCCTTTGGCTGCCTTTGCCTTGATGAAATTAGAGAGATTAATTATCCTACTTTTGCTACTTTACCTTCTGTGCCTTGACTTGAGGCGGTGATTATGATTGCAATTAGAAGAGAAGCGTCAGAAATGAAAACCTGCATCTGTCTCATTTATTTGGAGAGAAAATGGGCAAAGTGCCCACTTGGATTTTATTTATTACGGAACTAGAAAAGTGCCGAAGCGAGCCAAAAGACAAACGAAAAGTAGTTTTAGTGTTGTAGATCGTATTCGTAGTTCCAGCTCAGCAGGAATAGATGTTTGTGTAGGTATGAGTGGTTGTATAGGCTTCGAAATCGAAACAGTGGAGGCAGTGACAGGAGGTAGTATTTTATATGAAACATGTGACAACCGTATACTCAAAGGCGTGACACAAATTCTCCCCAACAGGAAGTTTAACAGGATCGTTGGAAATTTGGAGAATGGGCGGAGCTATGGCAGTAGTTTGTCATTCACTCGCTTGAGGCTCTGCGGCAAATGTGCAAAACTGTAACGTTTACTGCCTGCCATGTTTATTTACACAGAGAAATCACTTGGTAAGCGTTTAACACATATCCACCATACCCTGACCTGCTTCGTTTTCTTGGAATCTCCAGTTCATATCGACAGGCAGAAATGTAATGGACTTTTGATGCACTCTGACCAGGGATGCTGATGCTAGCTACTAGCTAGCAGTCGGAGAAAGTGCTGATCGTGTTTGCCTATCCTTTCCTTTTCCTATCATTTCTTTTTTCCATTGATTTCGAGGATCAGAAAGCTAAATCATCCGTCTTCCAGGAAAAAGAGCTAAAGCTGTTTCAAATGACCAGCTTGAATCGTCGGGTCTGAATTTATATGACCCATTCAACCGTGGCCATTAAATCTGTTCTCTGCATTCCCTGGCGACGTAAAGGGCGGACGGGCAACGGACATTCGACTAGGACTGGATTTCACTAGATTGGATACGGATAGTTACTTTGTATTTAAAAAAATATCTTCTTTTATCCTTTCCTCCTTGTCTGTGTCAAACCGAATCATGTCCAGTCTGCCACTTTTGGAGCAGTTAGCCTAGAATGGAGTCATGAAACCGCAAAATTTACAACTTTGTATTAAAAAAAGTGAATGAGTGGATTTGGGATTGAGCACAATGCTGACTAAACGGTTTTTCTGAAATGTTTGACTAAAACCGAGTTTACTACATATTTTAGTATTTGGGATAAAAAACACAGTGTCGGCATTTTTATAGAATTGTACATTTTTGTTTATACTAAAAATTTCTCTCAGAAGCCGGTTAGTCAGGAAGAAGTGGTGCATGAATGTAATTATTTCGTCACCTTTTAATTTCTGTGTTGACTAATATCATTTGTTTGAAGATGCCAGAACATCAGTAGGAGCCAGTACAGTACAATGTTTCTCCTTTAGAAGGCAAGGCAAGTGATAATTAGCAGTTACCGCCCTTCCTTTGCATTTGCTGCCTTGTCGGGACATCTCGTAGTGAGAGTGAATTAATATGATTTCACCTACCAATTTGAAGACAGAGCAGAGGTCTTAATTCTTATGCGTCACAGGCGTCTTATTAAAGACCTCCATGCTCCTGGCGGGGAGCAAGGCGGATTATTAATTATTAGGAACGACAGAGAAGACGGGACGGCATGGCCGGGATTCCCGCACTGGGAAATCACTCAAGTGATGAACTCAACTATGGGGGAAGGGAATGTCAACTGAGTTATGGTAATTCCAGCTACACTTTTCCATTATGTGACATAAATTTATGCTGGTGATGCAAAAGTAGAATTGCCTTGGCCAGAATTCAGATTAGTCGGATCTATCAGGGAGGATTCAATTATTAGCGTCTCATCCTTGGGTTGAGTAGAATAAAACACGACAGTAGACAGCACATGTCCTCCTCCTCCTCTACTATGAATTGTTTTTCTAGTGTCAATCATCTTTACCTGCCATTGCCATTACCATCGCCATTGCCGTGAAAGTTGAAAGTACTGAGGCGTGAGGGAGGATTTAATTAATTCTTCCTTGCTTTACTTTGATTCCGAGTAAAAGCAAAGCAGCTGCTGAGTTTAGAAGTTCAGACATGCGGTTTCGTCGGTCCTCTTCAATGCAATGCTTCTTTCAAATTCCCAGGAATCCACTAAATACAGAATGCCTAGTCTGACGGACTAACAGTTTAAGTAATCGCCCTATTAATTCACTACTGAGATCTTGATCTGGGTGAAAATGCCAAACATTTAGCTTAGCAAGATTAATTGGATGTATGGCTTGATCCTGATCGGTGTCTACAAGTATTAGTATTTACATTATATTTTGGTTGGTTAAGTAGCATTTACATTCCACAAGGTATTTTTCGTTGACGTCACGGAGAAGTCATACAATAATGAAAATGTATCTATTTGTGGAAAAGTACTCGGATGGGCATAATCGTAAAGTGTTTGTTCATTGATTTTTTCCCATATTCATCTGACTTTCCTAACATTATTTTTTAGTTTTGTATGTTGGTCTGGCCTGCTCTATTAATGTTTGCTTGTTTGTAGGATATTTCCTACTGATGAGTGATGGACTTTCATTCTATCGTTGTTTGGTACATTTATGGGGAAAATCTTTGTGTTGCTCCGAGTTTGGTTAGGGAAAGGACAGAAGGCTCGTGTTTTTAGGATTTACGTTTTTCTAGTGAGAGTTTTTACCATAAATCAAGCCCTTCTCGATTCAATGTAATGTTCCTGCGCTACGTACGTAGGTAGTAGATTTGGATTTTGGATTGTGAAGTGAAAGGCAAGGCAAGGCAAGTTGAGTTGGGTTGGTTAGGTCTTCTAGGTGGGTATAATAATACGGATTTGATTTATTTGAACATTTGAAAATTCACTTGGATGGACGATGGATCATGGATAAAGAGGATCTCTTTGAGACGAGACGAAACCACGTTCATGTTCATATATTCAATGACCTGACGATTATCGATGTTTTTGGCTTGGCGTTTGTGAATTTTCACACATTTTGGGTAATAAATTCAAATTTCGTGTTCCTGTCAGGGTTCTGCAAAATTATTTTTGACTGGACTACTTCTGATGTTGCTGTTGACCCAAGTAGTTTAATGATGGTGCTGCTGGTTGAATCAACATTTATTCAAGCGAGGAGTAGTTTTAATATGACAATTTCATGGTTGGGTTGAGTCAAATTTTATTATCAGAATGTGTATTTGCTAACCTATTAATTTACTTTGTAGTATAACCATAAAAGTTTGGATGAGGGTGATAGAGCTTGAGCTGAAACTGGGAATACTAGTTGTTGTATTGTCCATCCATCCAGCTCCAGGAGTAAGAGCTCAATGGTTTTATTAGATTACGACGTAAGGGTAGGGCTAGGGCTAGGAAGGTAACCATGCTCAAGGTTTATCGTTTTCATGTTCTACTAAACTAAGGTTTCATTCAATCTTTCAAGCAAGCAAGTCCAGCTTTTCACCTAAGGCTAAAGCTAGGCTAGGCTACCCGGTAAAGTCCACGACTCCTACTCTTATTCCCATTTGCTATTTGCTTGCTATCAACTCAATAAAACACGAAAAGCTTTAGTTTAGCTTTGAGCGAGCAGCAAAGCTCTAGAGCCGTATCTGAAAATGTCGATACTCTATACTGCACTTCTACTTTCGAGTTTTAGTCGACTAGTACACTGATGAAATGAAATCCTATCCAAAGGGTACATGCAGCAACCCGAATGAGTTTAATGTTGATAACTATTTTAGTAAAGAGAGAGAGAGTATTGCATCAGGGGAAATGAAAGGATTGGACGAGTGGACGAATAGCACGCGATTGAACCTTTACCTTATATAATAAGGGTTCCCTTCCCTTGCCTGAGTTTATAGATTGCAAGCAGTAGGCAGACTCAGGTAAATTGAGAATCTAATGGAAAGTGAACTGAAATTCGCCGGAGCATATAATGTAGAGAATTGCCCTTGGGAAGAAATAATTGGACTTAGATTGAAAGTAGGCTAGACATTGAGGTATAGTCTAGGTTTAAATAATGGCTCTAATTTTTTAGGTAGCTACTAATTTCTGGGCGAATTCGAAGGTATTTTAGAATAATTAAAATTCTATAGTAGTATTTGCGAATGAGTTTTTACATTGAGTACATAAGCTGTGAAAAGGGCTGGCTCTTCACACTGGACAATGCACAAGTACTTGTTAAGTTGTTAATTGAACTCGTTCACACTCCGAATGCATGGACGGGACGCTTGCATCATGCATTCATTTATTTTACTTACTCCTTGTGTTACGTACGTACCCACTTAACTCCTTCACAATTAATAGCCTCTCATTCCTTCCTCTTTGTCTTTGGCCTGGCCTCTGTGAATTGAAATTCGCTCATTATCTGCACGGTTGATTTAGATTTATGTTGCGTCAAATACAATTCAAAGAATTATGAGTCTGTGCATAAATTACGAGTTGAAGTTGAAACGATTGGATGAGATGAAATGAATTGAGAGCTCGATTTATCTTTGTTCTACATGAATAGCCTTTCAAAGAAATTAGCACAGTAATTTTACGTCAGCACAATATAGCAAGGGTTTGAAATTCAGTTTCAACACATTTTTTGCAAATGATCCCGCTCACCCGCCCGCTCCAGTCCCGTCCGTCCGTCAGAGTTACTTTTAGTTTTTCCCAAAACAAATTACACTGTGTACTACAGTAGGCAGAGCACTCGGGCTGGAAATAATTTATGAGCATAGTCCGTAGAGATTTTACAAAATAATGTTCTTTTTCTCATGAACATTTCTTCTTGGGGAAAGAAGGCTTTAGATAAAGGGCATACTTATAAACATAGGCGTAGTTATTTAACATTAGGTCTAGGTCTGTCAGCTTGCATCTTCCGGGCTTTTGGGTATTTTTGCAAACTAAAGAGAAAATTTTCAGGCCTGACGAACCTGTAAGATTTCATACTCGAACCTTTCTTGTCACGACGGCATTTTTCATCCACATCTTTGAAAAATTAGCATAGTATTACAATTTTTCGCTTCGTATTCGCACCATCATGTGAAAATAAAGCACTTTACGATTGCGTTTATTTCTCTGCGTGGCCATGAACTGTGAATGAATGATTTGGCAGTAATATTTTAGGAATATGATTTTAGGATGAAAATGAGATTTTTATAAAATAACGTACTTTTTTGTACCTACGGTTGACATTCTCGTTTGCGAAAAAAATTGAATTACCGGAAATTATTCGTATGATTTTGGTTTCTTAGATGAGACATAATAAGAAATATAGGATCAAACAAAGTTCTTTCTTTCCCTGGCTCTAATCAATAATCTGAAGGCTGACTAACAATTTGTCCCCTTCTTCTCTTAAATTGATCACCTTCTTCATTTCCATTCATTTCTTTGCTAAAACCCTAATGGTCTGACCTCCTTTGTACTTGTAGCTGCTACCTTAGATGAAATTAAGCTTAGTGTTCAATCATTCATAATGGGATGACACGTTCGCTCATCTAGTTATTCTAGTTCCCGGACAAAAAATTTCTTCTTAGTTCAGCGGTTTGAGATAATAAGGTCTCTAACTAACTAGACAAGAAGACTACCACTTCCCTTCATCAGCAATGTCGAAAATTACATGTCGATGTCAAATTTTAGCCTGGCCTGGTAAATTGTGAATAGTTTTATTGCAATGATGACTGTACATGTTTTACATAAGTACAGTGGCAGTAATTCATAGACTTAGGCTAGGCATTGGCATTGAGTTGAGTTGAGTTGACATTCCTGCCATTCACCTTGCTGATTTTGCAGTAGCAGTGCAGTAGAGTTAAGTTTCAGTCTAGGGTTTTGCTTTGCTTGCTGTTCTAAGACCTTGTTGAGCGACGGAGTAAATATCACTAAATGTCAATTTGTAAACTTAAACCTGACGGGGTCTGTTTATGCAAAAGGAAGTTCATTGATTATACACTTGTGAGTTGTCAGATTTGTGAAGTTGCAAATTTCAGTTTCTCTCTCATCCTTTTCCTTTCCACTCTCTCTACAGGCCGAGGCTCCAGATGTTCATCATGCACTTAAATACTTGACTTCTCTTAACGTTAGTACTGATGCTGAGTGGTTGTCATCAAATTTATTTAGGGACTGTAAGTAATATGACTCGCTTCTACATAATTATTTATAGGTCGGAGGTCAATCACAATATTAATACATATTTAACCAGAAATGCTGCAGCAAAACTTACTTTATTTTTGGTGTCTGTTAACGTTAACGGTTTAAATAGAGGTCAAAGGGTATATATAACGCTGTCATTTTCGATTCTATACTTGAGACGTCTTCTCAGTAAACTTATCCTCGATAAGAGCCTTGATGATGATGAGATGACCCACTTTGAATATATAAAATTGTTAATTTATCTGGTAGCACGCACGCTCGCCCGCCCAGGCTCTGAGTTTAAGCTCCTTAATTTTCAGGAATTCCATGGCACGCCAATCAAGTTCCAAGTCTTTATGTTATAGCTAGATGCTTATGGTTGTGGCTGCTGGGAAGGAAAAGGAAGGAAGTTATTAAAATTGCCAGCTTAGTTCTCTCCTTCTTCGTCTTTACTAGTCCCTTGCCTTAGTTGAGTTTGAGTTCACGTTTGTCTTTTCCCAGTGGAGTGTAAGGGAAGGCAAAGGCTGGAAAGGAAAGAAAATTAAAGTAGGTTAGGGAGCTTTAGGTATCTCATTCTCATCTCATATCGGGAAAAGCTGTCGGACGCGTCAAGAATAATCTCTTCGAATTTGAGAAGGATTTTGCATTTGGTTGCTGTGCTGTGGCTCTGGCACTGGCTCAGCATCCTTACTTTGCTTTCCCTTGTGTTCTTCACTTCTCTGAATACACAAAAGTAAAAGGAGCTAGCTAGAAAAGGAATGTAATGGAAAGGCTATGATGGAAAATGAATCTATCCATCCGTGAACTACCAAGAGAGGTTAGGATTTATGTATATATGTACGATCTGTACTTTCCTTTCTCTGCAAGTCTGACTCTAAGACCAAGAATGGCTCTGAAGATAAAATTTCTAATAAGTTCGCTATGTACAACGAAGACCTAGTTAATTTGTGGATGTGGATGCCTTGAGATTCTCTCGTACTTCTTTTATGAACTGCGAAATTAAAAAAAATATGTATTGGGGGAGTTGCTATAGACGCTAGGCAGCCAGTCAGTCACGGTGATTGGATCAGATGAAGAGGAATGCCACCGCTATGCCAAGGTTTGGCTGAGTCGTCCTAGTCACAGACACAGAGTCGATTGAATGCAATCAAATGGAATGAAGGATTTGTCACTCTTCT
>WJEZ01001115.1:0-19744 GCA_009869925.1 Thalassaphorura encarpata | reverse complement strand
CTTTCAACTTTTCATTTCCTTTTCAAGCTCAACCAATATTTTCTACCTGCTGCTGCAAGTGGACAAAACAAAACAAAACAAAACACAACCACCTGGCTGTCCTATTCTCTAAACTGGGGAAGAAATCGTCATAAAACTAAACCTTGACGTTCGTTGGGAGGTGAATCACTCAAGGAGCGCCAGAAATTTTACACTATTAATGACTCACGTTAGGTCAAGTCATCAGGTCATGTGAAGACGCCTACAAATCTAAATCAAGTTATCATGGATAAATCGTTATTGAGCGAATATTTCCTGTCACCAAATTCCTCAGCAGGGGCAATTCCATCATTTCATCATCATCATTCCGCCTCAAGATCAATTTACTTGTCGAATATGGCATCAGTCATGGGCATGGGATTTGGCGGCCCAATATCCCCTGGCAGTGGCAGTGGTATTGCTGGAGTTCATCCAGCCCTTTTACACTGGGCTAAACTTTTTAAACAAACGAGTGAGCTCAATTTGAATCATTGCCTTTCACCACTTTCATCCCCAAATGCCATCCATCACCAACCACTTGCCCTCACAATGAATTCTCCGAGGAAAATCTCAAAATCAGCCTTTTCACCCGTTTCCCCCAAATCAACAGCAGGTCGTAGGGAAGAATTTTATTCTTCTCCTCCAGGGACAAATTCAATGCATCAGATCAAAATGCAGCAACAGTTGTTGCATTCTCCACATTTTGGGGGTCACCCGAGATCGCAACCTACCAGCCCAAGAGTCAGAGATTTGAGACGACCTCGAACCCCTCAGCTTGAGATTACAAGTGATGGGGATGGATTACTTGACTTATCCGTTAAAAATACACCCGTGAAATATGACCCTAACAATGGAAATGAGATGACCCCAACAGATTTCTCAAGTCCATCTGGGAGACGAAAACGAACTCTAGAAGAAACGACGCCGCCACCAAGTCAAACCTCTGTGAGGAAATTATCATCATTAAAATCCGAAAAACGAGAGGTAAATTATTAACGAGATGACTTGCTGAATTTTAGGGGTTTTGTTACATATAGAAATTATTTTCCATTTTTATTACCCATAGATTGTCCTAACACCTGGCTCGACAGATTCGTCTAGAAAATCAATTAGTCATAAATCTCCGAGGAAGACAAAGGCCACACGTCGTCTTCAATTTGATGACGATAAATCCTCACCAGTTTCTGGCACAATAATTCGTGACATCAAAGAGGCCAGACATGAGAAACAACTTGAAGATGAAAAAAATATATACGAAGAGACAGCGATTGGGATTCAGGTTAGTAACGCTAAGCGCTTCTTAATTAGCCAGTTTTCCAGGAAAATATATCGGCACCCTCTACAAATTATTCGTTTATGTATATCAACAGGTAACACGAAGGGGTGACATTGACCCTGCTTTCAACACTGTTGAAGTTACCGATGAGTCAAGAGCTGAAATTGCAAAAATTGATAATAAAATTGGTTCTTATGTCTGTCGTCTTTGTTCTGATGCATTTGAAGATTGCTTTGAACTTGCAAGGCATCGTTGTGCTTGCATTGTACACGTTGAGTATCGTTGTCCAGAGTGTGATAAAGTATTCAGCTGCCCAGCCAATTTAGCATCTCATCGGCGATGGCATAGACCGCGGAATGGCACAACGGCGGAAATTGGCCAAACTTTCTCACCTAATAAGAAAAGTCATCAAAAGAAATCCAAAAGGAGAAATCGGAGTCGAAGAGACTCTGCCACATTCATTCCCACAGACTCTCAGCCAACAACTATTCCAGATGAATGGGTGCAGACAAAATCTCCAATTTCTGAGGAAAGTTTATCCGAAACTAGTAATCAATTCGGAATTGAGGACAGAAATAACAACAATGAGGATCCCATGGACTTGGTTCGCAAAGGTAACATTGCATTTGTGTTATCATTTCAGAATTTCAAAATAAATGAAAAGTTTTTTTTAGTCGTAACGCATTTAATTTCACTGTTACAATATTGATGTTAATATTTTCAGGATTACTAATATTTTTATATTTTTGACAGATCCACAAATGATGAACCAAGAAAAAGATGCCCTTCTGAATTGTTCTCTCTGTGGTAAGAGTTTTGATCACCCAAACCTTTATCAGATCCACCTGAGGACCCATTTAGCAGCAATGAATTCACCGACATCTCCAGGCTCAGGATTTCCATTTCTATCATCTACATTGGGCCAAGGTTTGAGTAAAATTCACACGCCTTTCCACAATTTGTCTCATTCCCAAGGTATTCCATCCAATTCACCGCCTATGGCATCTCCACTCTCTCCATTGTCATCTGTGGGATCCCCCACTTCCGCCTCTACTTCGGATGAGTCTGCCACTTCCTTTATCAAACATCAAGAGCAGCAGCGAAAGCAAAGTCCCTTTAAAACTACTCCTTTCCTTCCGAGCAGCTCAATGAACAGGAACAATAAGTATGCTGGTGGTTCACATAAAACCAACAACAGTATGTTACCTTGTGCGTTTTGTCCCACGGTATTTACAGACATGAATAGTTTGAAAAATCATATCAGTCATTACCACAGTCATCCTGGTGGCATATTTAATGCAAGTGCACCCCCAACTTCCGGTGGTCTTTTATTAGCTCTTTCTCCGAATACATGATCTTCGTTTAATAGATTCTTCTTCAGACATTCAACACTAATGGTTTGGTTAAGCGCTTAAATTATGTCTAGTCGTAATTGTTAGTATAGGATCCTAGTCATTAGCCAGAGGTGACAGAGAAAGCATTGACAATTTCAGAAGGATTTAGTAGTAAAATGGAATTCTCAGTGAGGGAACATTACATGACCCCCTAAGCCATTTTGTTTGTTTACAATCATTTTTATAAATGTAATGCAACGGAACCCAAAGCTAGTCATTAGAGAAATGAATAAGGTATTCTCAGTGAGGGAACATTACATGACCCCCTAAGCCATTTTGTTTGTTTACAATCATTTTTATAAATGTAATGCAACGGAACCCAAAGCTAGTCATTAGGGAAATGAATAAGGTTTAGTTAGGCAAGAATTCAGTATTACAGAATAATTTTGTTTTATTGTTTTCTAAAAACTTGAGTTATTCACCAAACGCTTAACGGGCTTACTTACATGTTGTGCTAATACAAAATAGATTTGATTGTGCTATCAATTAAATTGAAAATTATAATGAGCTAGAGAAAGGTATGACTTTGAAATGAATAAGATTAGTTAGAGATACAAGAATTCAATATTACAGAATAATTTTGTTTTATTGTTTTCTAAAAACTTGAGTTATTCACCAAATGCTTAACGGGCTTACTTACATGTTGTGCTAATACAAAATAGATTTGATTGTGCTATCAATTAAATTGAAAATTATAATGAGCTAGAGAAAGGTATGACTTCGCGAATTGGTAAAATACTTAGCTGCGGATGTGCATATGTAATTGTGCAACGCGTACACAAATGCTTAACATATGTGCAGCTCTGTTGCCAGAAATAATATGTAAAAAATGTAAATATTTTAAGATATAGTATAGAGATTGATCGTTAAACCCCCAGGACGAGGAAGTATACGAGTGTATTCATAATTTGTAAATAAATACATTTATTTAATGATCTTAACAGTGAAATTATACTAGTAAAATACTAAGTCAATGGATTACGCCAATAATAAGCCGAATAACTTACACAAGTTGTGGCTTTGAGTGAAAATCTAGTCAAATCTTAGAAAGAACAGACAAAAATCGTTTCTATTCACCCCAAGTGGGACACAATGGATTCAATATTTTGATCTCAAGTCTGAAGTTAGTAAAAAAACCTCTAGTTTGCCTTACCTATATCTAGTTTCATTAGTTGATCTAATTGTTTAGCCTAAATACCTTAACTTATTTGGTTCTGGTCGGATAAACTAAATCCACTAGTTCAATGCGGAAAAGTGCAGTATTTGTGTCAATTTGATGTACATTTCTTGGTAGGATTATTATATGGTGTGAATGAGAATGGCTGTGAAATTTTTGTCAATATAATGTTTATCCATTACAGTACATAATTACATTACACTAAATTACATAATTGTTTGAATTATTAATAAAATTTCAACAAATACATCTTGGATTTGATTGGCGCTCCTTTACAGCTTACAGCTTTTTACATTTCGTATTCGTACAAGAACTTTTACCTTAGAAAATTGATGCCATGGAAAATACTATGAATGGAATATAGAAAAACTAACATAAGCATTAGCATTGACAATTGGCACACGTCATATTCCCAGATCCTCCAGATAATAGTAGTAGAACCTCTTAACATAAAAGGGAGCTTTTCCCATTCCAAATTATTAGTGAAACTTTCCTAAATCCAAATCCAAATTTTAGTATATTTCCAAATTTTCTTAGTTATTCGCATTGTATCTGCCAAGTCAAAATTATCTAGTTAAGAATGAGCTGTCATATACAAAGGAATCCGTAGACTTCATCTGGGAAAATTGACAATAACCCAACCAGCCTTGGCAAAGGAAAAGCCGGAAGGATCTGTCATCATTTTGCATGGGTCTTGTAAGTGTAGGCCTTTTCATGATACCCCTGATAGAGTGTACAAGTTTCGCCTTACGATATTCATTAGTAATTCTGCAACAGGTGATACGGGTTCTGGGATGAAAGCTTGGCTTGACCAAATAGGTCAAGGGGAATTCAAATTTCATAATTACAGAGTCCTTTATCCAACTGCTCCTACTCGACCTTACACTTTATTAAATGGCGAGGTGAATTTATTAGTTGGAAATTAAACTAGTTAGTTGAGGATAAACAGTCATTCAATTTGAAAACAGGAAACTGGAGTATGGTTTGATCGACTTTCCCTAAGCCCCAGAGTTCCTGAAGATTTGATAACGATCAAAGCAACGGCAAATGAACTCCGTTCCTTAATTTCTGAAGAATCAAGAAACACGGGTGTTCCTTTGAATAAAATGATTATAGGAGGGTTTTCCATGGGTGGGATTATGGCTTTACATTTGGGATATCGCTTTCAAACTCAAATGGCTGGAGTCTTTGCTCTTTCTTCCTTTCTCCCTACAGACTCAGAAGTTTATAATGTAAGTATATTTCACTTTCATCTCATTTATGAAAAGATTTACAATAATTTTTGTAGGATTTGAAAGAAATAGCTACAGAACCACAAAGACAGAAAAAGGGAGAAGAAACAAATCAAAAGGCTATTAATGAGTCCAAATCAATGGCTTTCTGCGGAAAAACTCCTACTCCAACAATCGATACGATTCTTAAAAATATTCAATCAGAAGAAGAGGAAGTCAAATCACCACAATTCCCTCGACTGTTTCATGAGTCAAGGCTCTAGGGACCCTTTGGTTCCGTATCCCTGGGCAAAACGCACATTTAGTGCATTAAGGGTAAGCCAACTGGGCTCTAAATCAATTCACTTTCCACACATTAGAATGGTTCATGATACAGATGTTCTATCCGCATGAATTTGTTCCGCTTCAGTTCAACCAACTCAAGTGTAAACCAAATAAATGTAGTCATGAAAATTCCTGTCCCATTCTTCAATACCAGAATTAAATGTACCGAATTAGCCATATTGGCAAAGGGCTTTAATTTGTGCTATAAATAACTGAACTTGGATTTTATTTTGTATGCAGTGCCACGGAGTTGAAGGACATTTCTTTACTCATCCCACCGGAGATCATAACATTGAACGGAATCAACTAACTTTGCTTCACGGTTGGATTCAAGATGTCCTTAAGGGTGATCGTGAATCTCCCCAAAATAACAGCAATACCACAGCGGAGACAACACGGGAAAAATAAATTGATAGAATTCTCATGGCTTTAATTTAACCACATTAAAACGTCAACATGATTTCTTTAAAAAAAAGCAGTTTTAATTAAAAGTAAAATAAATCTAGATCATTCGTATGCGTGTAGGCTAGCCTAGGCGAACATGATTTGTAAAATGTAAATTCGAATAGTCATTTCAAACTCATTCATCACTGTCACTCCGATCCCAATCCTTCAATTTAGCATCCAGCATATAGTCATCATGTAAAGCTTGCCAACTCGGCTTCTTGCTGCTACTACTCCTTGCCTTAGCCGTAGTCTTAAGTCCTTTCCCTTCATTTGCATTTGAATTAGCAATGCTAAGCTTAACCTTACTTGTTTCATCTTCCTCATCCTTAATTTCAATAATTTCTCCATCTCCCGTACTTTCACCAGCGGGAGCTGGAGCATGAGTTTTGTCAATCACAAGTTTGGAACTCTTTTCTAAAGCATCTTCAAACATCTCCTTTGTCTTTTTCAAAACTTTATCTTTCTTGAATTCGGATGTCCTAACATCATTAAGTTTAGATTTGATAGTTTTCTGTTGCAAGTTGACTGCATTGAATAGTTGGACTACTCCTCTGGAAAATAAAATAATAAATTCCATTATTCGCTTTCTCTTGAGTTTTTACAGATATTTGACTTAGAACTTACTTGGTGGCAATTTTTAACAAGTCTATCTCCTTTTCTCGAGGATCGTTCCGAGTAGGTTTTATTCTGTTGATGTTCTCCCACTCTTTGTTCTGAAATTGATTGAAAAAACTTAAATGAACCTGAACCCACCCACAATTTTTCCTCAATTCACTTACTTCTTTCTTCAGATGAAGTTCTTTTTTCCTCTCTTGTTTAATTGACTAATTCTTTCTCTTTATCTTCAAGCTTAGGTTTCTTTAGATTATCAGGATCTTCCTTGGCACCCACGATTTCGATTTCAGTTTTGCTTGGAACTGGCCTCTTTTTAACATCTCTAGGTTTAGGAATCTATAGGAAAGTAAAACCAAAGAATAAATTTTCCTGACACTAACGTAATGTCCTGAGAGTTATAAAAATGTTCTTATGATGTACTCTGGATTTCATGATCCAATTTTGCCCGTGACAAGATTAATGATTTTTTATTTTTAGGTTTATTAGACCCAAGGATTTTGGCCATGGAGTCTGCCCATCCTGATACCCCTGCTTCTTCTTCTTCTTCTTCTGCATCGCTTGCTTCATCCTCACCATTGTCATCATCATCGCTTTCATCTTTAATTTCATCCAACATTTCATCATCAGATATTTCATTCTTTACAAGATTTATCTCATTTTTCGTATCTTCTTCATCCTCACTGCCACTGCTTTCGTATTTGGTCATTGAAATCGGCCCTCGTTTCGAAGCCCTGTGTTTTTGCCGCCCTGGCACACGAATAGCTTTGAGTCTGGCTAAAAAATATACGACAAAAATTAAAATCACGTTCACGTTCACGTTACAATTTTTACCAAGACAAGACACAAGCATAAAATCGAATATATTTTCAATATTGTACAAAATATGGACTTACCACTCATTCTGTTTTACTTTTCAAACTTGAATTTTTTTATTGGTGTAAGAAAATAATTTCTTGCAAGCTGAATTTGATCTCAAGCGTGGAAAGTGGATGGAGGTTTGAATTTGGCGTAGTCTTTTTACCTTTTCACAAGGACCAAGTGCAGAGGGCATGGTGGATCAATCCGACTCCAATTCGCACGTAAGAACAAAAACATGAAACACGTTGGTCAAATCGAAAGAACTTTAATGTCAAGGTCAAGGTCACTAATAACAGTGCGAATCATCACCTAAATAACCGAGACCGAACAATGTTCTTATGCCTTTAAAGCTTAGTCGTCAGGGTTGATGTCGATATTCGATTCTTCCTAAACCAATAATTAACAAACATTTCGATCCACCTCCTTATAAAATTTTAGCCAAGTTTTGTAAATATTCCGGACACTATGAACTGATGCTAAAAATCTCTTCTTTCCGTCTAAGGCAATGGAAAGAATCACAGTCGAAGTACACTGATAAAATTCAACAGTTATTATTCTCCGCAGTGACTCCAAATCCCAAATGTTAAATCATAGTCATATTAGGAATACATTGGATAAGTTTTATGCCGTAAATTTTAGTAATCTGTTGAATCGAATCAATGTAGGGAAAAGCGATGCCACCAAATGATACATTTCAACTAATAACTCATCAAAGACGTGTGGCATATGGACGGGATCATCCAGAGGAGAAAGCATGCTGGCCTTGTCGAATTACATCTGCAGCTGGACTTTTGTCTGCGAGTTGTTATATTATTTATCACACGGAAAAAGCCAAACATCGTTATGTACGAGGATTTCTTTTATGTACAGCATCTGGTAAGACTTAAGACTTTCGTAGTTGCTAAATCTTCAATTGGTCTCTTGGTGGTCCTAAGTAACTATTTTATAAATTAGGGCTCATGGGACTCAGCATGGCAAGGTTATTTGATACCTTTCCCTTTGGCCCGACAATTCCTGAATCATCCCAAGATTGTAACAAGCAAATTGAATCGAAATCGGAGCAGCAAAGTAAATGTTTTGACAGAAAGTGATTTCGACTGGACATGCCTGCCTACTTGCTGTGCTATGCTATTTGTATTCAAGAATAGTCAGCAGTTAAGGCTTGAACACTAGCTGATCAATTTTGTTTTCAGCTGATAAAAAATAATAATAAAAATAATTCTGAGAAAAAATAGATTTTCTATATTTCTACTCCTCTGTATAATACCAATATTACATGCATGTCGAGAGATGCAATGAAATTATATTCAAGCTGTAAATAACTGAGATTCAAAATAGTGTATTAAATTGCATAATTTATTTGCGACAACTAATTTACTGTCAGTACTATCAGTTTCCTCAGCATATTACAAAAATAAAATGAATTAATTATAAAAGGAACTCAAATTTGAGTGGTTGCAATTGCAATTTATTCGCTTGGAATTAGAATTTAGAATGCAGAAAATTTGGAAAAGTATTTAGTGATGTTTAGTCATCAGGGGGGAAAGTTTGCTTTGATTGACTGAGAGAATTTAGTCGGTGAGGGCCGAGGTTGCCTGGGACGGTGCATGTGCCTCACGACGAACCCAATCATGAGTGGAGACACGATCCAAGGTGATGCGTTGAGTGATATCCGGTTCCAAAATGTTTCGGACCAATGAGGTCAGGGTTGAAGTCAAGACATCGCGGACACGAGAACGGAAATCCCACTTTCGAGCAAGTTGATCTTTGAGAAGTTTCTTGAGGTTGGAATCGTCAAATGGCATAGTAGCATTAACCATAATGTACAAGATAATTCCCAAGGACCAGACGTCAGCAAGTTTTGGATTGTACGGAGTACCACTCACAACTTCAGGGGCTGAAATTTTTGACATTAAGCGATTACATAATTTAAAGCATAAAATTAATTAGATGCTAATTACTTACCTGCGTAAGCTGCCGATCCACAGTAGGTCTGACTCAATACACGTTTGCCTGTTTAAACACAAGAGAATATTTCAATTAGAGATTCGTTAAAGGATTTATTGTAAGGATTAATTTACAATTAATTACCTTCAGTGTCAACGCAGAAGCGTGCGAATCCAAAATCTGCAAGTTTGACGTTCCAGTGACGAGAGAGCAAAATATTTTCGCATTTGAGATCCCGATGAGCAACATTGAGGGAATGAAGGTATTGAAGACCTTGAACCATTTGACGAAACCAAATCTTGGCTTGACGTTCAGGGACCAAACCATTTTGTCGAATAAAATCCAACATGTCACCATTTTCAGCAAAGCGCATGAAAATGAACACTCGAGGTCCGCGTTGAAGGATGCTGTGTACTTGAATGATGTGAGGATTCTCAATGCGGGTCAGAATGTCCAACTCTCTTGGGAAAAACTTGTCCAGAAAATCTTTTGGAGCTCGTTCCTTGTCAAAAATTTTACAAGCCAATTTAACGCGACGGCCATTTTCAGCATATTCAGCCAAATGTACAGTGGCGTACGATCCTTGTCCGATTTTTCGTGAAATGACGTATCCTTTCTTCTCCAGAGCATTCACCTCAGAATTTGTTGGACTCATTGTATTGTTGGATGCTTTCGAAGACATGTTTAACAATAAATTAAGAACACAATCTTCTTGGAGTGTTCGATTTCCTTCTCCGAGTTGTGTACCTACGGAGGATTCAAAATCGACTAGATTAGCTTAAATTCTTTCAACGCTTATTATTCCCAGCGCGTTGTTAATGTTAATGTTAATCGAATGTTGCCCAGTGAGCGTAAAATTTCCGCGTCCGCCGCAGAGCAGGACAAAGAAAGAAATTTCTGAATTTTTTTTGAATTTTGAGATTCAACTCAACGTGGGACCGTCAAAATCATGGTTAAATTATTTCAGAAATGATAAATCAAGTCATACTCACAATTATATGTCCTGATTGGACCGTTCGGTCAGGGTAACCACCGGAATTTTACTAAAGCCAATCCATGCAGGCCGAATTTAATATATCGTACAAAATTTTTCACAAGAGTAAAATGTAAATTGAATGGAACTGATTTTTCAAATGAAATGAGGCAAAGTCCTCTTCAACAGTGAAAATGAGGAAAATCGAGCTCGAACAAACAATGAAAGTATCTGAAAGACGTGTCCCTGGTAACCGTGAATTTTGGTTGCAGCTGTAATACTAGGGTTACAGAATTAACTCAATTTCAGACTTTTAGTGGAAGTTAAAGGCTAACCTACGAATGACACTCCTAATTCACGGATTGACATATTGACAAGACAACGATCAAGAAATCTACCTTCCAATGAAGAATTTCAACATGAGTCAAAAGCTTTTATTTTTTGTACAGGCAAAACATGCAAATGAGTATTCTTGTATTTATTGCCAACACTTGATCTCCGAAGATGACGATTACTAATTTACGTAGACTTAAACAGAACTTTCGTGAATATGCAGAAAATGAAATAAATTAAAAGCCAACCTTCCCCAACTTTGTGTCAGTTTTAGGATTAGAGGTGATAGCTTGAACTTGAACAATGCATTCATTAATTTTTGTCTGGAGTTGCCTGAGATCATGAATGTAGAGAAGTCGTAAGATCTGAAATAAAAAGTTTAATGTTAATACTCTTCCATTTCCATTTCTAGCACTTGACACAAGATACATGAAAAATCTTCGGCTAACCTTCGCAGCTTGATTCAATACTTCATCAGCGGAATCAAAACCCATGTCCGACTCCAGGACTGGATAAGGCTTTCCCTAATAATAAAGAAATAGAAAGGTACAATGAAGTAGAAATTCAGACGAAGCTAGGTAAAACTAGAAGTTAGTGCCGTTACCTTTGGTCGCAGCTTGTTCATGTCTGCAAGAACCTTTTTAGACATTCGTGTCTTGACTAAGACTGCAATTGCTTCAAAAGTAACGAGATGATTTGGGTGTTTACTAATTTCTAGTTGATCTGCGAGTGCATTAACTCCATCCACAAACTCCGGACTACTAACTATATAAACAGATTCAGATTGCTTTAAAATTAATTGGACTAATTGAGAGAAAATATCGAAAACACAACAAAAACTATAATAAGTCTTACAATCAAACTTATCCAAAGGATTAGCTGTCTCCACAGTAGGTGCCTGTCTTCTTTGTTCTTTGATAAAGTCAGATGTAATTTTTGAGAATTCTTGGACTATAAAAATGAATAAATCCAATTAAATAAACCATGATGAGCTCAAATTCTGAAGAACATTTATTAATGTTACATAATTTCATACCATTATCGCTGTACTCCAATCTGACCGCATAAGAGAGTAACCAATCAAGTATTTCATTAATATTTTTCGTTTGGAAAGGCATTCCGATATCCACCAAGTATTTTTCAAAAATGGTCGGCCATTCTGGAGATTCCACATTTCTTAAAATATCTCGCTCCTCTATCTTGTAATGTGCTATTTTCACATCTTCCAACCAAGCAACTAAACGTCGGATTTTCATCTCATCTACAAGAAAAAATCAAATAGAAGATTACATAAATTATACTAAAAACTAAATACAATAGCGACTAGTGAAGTGACATACTGCTTGGGTCAAAGGAATCTGCTTGCGGGAATTTGAGAGCGTCAAGTTTTCTTCGAAACATCTTTGACTTTGATTTCAACTTGACAGATTTTATATATCCAAATATTTTTGGCCAAGTTGTCCAGAAAATGTGATTTAGGGAATTGGGGTAAAAAGTGAAGAGACCGGAGAATTTGGTTTGAACAAAATATTTTCCCGGGTTAAGTTCAATTCGTCTCAATTTTTGCTACCAGAGTTCGTGGGTGTAAAATGAGGGAAGAAATTTTTCCTTTATCCTTTTGTCTTTGTGGCGCGGAGCATGGAGGGAAGAAAGATGAGGGAATTTGAATTACTCACGCTTCTCTTTCTTCCTTTCAATCGTCACACAGCACAGCACAAGTCAAGTTCTAGTGGAATTGTGTCTTCGTCTTCGAGTCATTCTGGTAAGTTTTTTTCTAATTCTTTTATCTTAAACAAAATAAATAAGTTAGATCCAGAAGTCAAGTATCTACAAAGTCACACTGACAAATTCATTAAATTATAGTCCGCCGTTCATTCTTCATCTGTTCCGTATCCTTTAGTCATTCCGTTTGTTCGTTGGATTCTCCATTTCCTCCGACCGACTAGTTAAAGTAATAGTAGCAAAGGTATTTGGTATCTAAACAAGCTTAAACGTTTACACATCAGTTCTGCATCCAATTTTGAGTATGTATTGTCATTTTATTTCGGGTAAAAAGGTAAAATTCTATTTACCCGTCCTCCATCGGTGTCGGTTTCCCGTGCGTACGTAAGGGTGTGGTGCATGAAATGAATGCATTCACATTTGGCATTGATAATTTTTACAAGTTTGCTTTAGTTTATTAAATCTACTGTGTTTTTATTTAATTCTTTACATAAAGAAGCTGTAGTCTGACACGATGATATTTCGGTACGAGTATTCTTTGAATAATTAAAAGCTTTTAAGACTGACTTGACTAGGACTAGCTATTCCCCATATACTGTAACTGTACTGTACTGTACTATAAATGTATGTGTGTAATTAGCTAGTAGAGAGTGCGCTAATGAACCGATGAATGCCAAAATAGCTGCATAATTGTTTAATCCTTGTTTTATTCTTAATTTCAGCTCGATAAATAGACAATGTATCAAGAAATCGACGATGATGATGTACTTGAGGCTTATTTGCCTTCAGCTATTCCCAAAACGGTGAGTTTGCTTTAATGTTGATCGGTATTTAAAATTAAGTTAGTGGATAGTGGACATTTGAGAGATTTAGATATGTAAAGAAATTATAAGAGTCAGAGGCACAGGCACATGGAAAGTTAAATGATTTCTAATTTCACGTATAAATCCTATACAATGAGACTCAGTCAGTCAGTCATTCGGTTCAGTCAGATTGAGTCGAGTTCCGGTGATTGCTGCAAATGCAATGCATGAAAGGGGAGCTTCAATTTCGGTTTTCGGATGCAACAGGGACATTGGTTTTGCTTAGGGTTTACATGAGTGAGATGTGAATACTATACTGTAGACAAAGCTGAATTCGTGCTTGTATTGTAATTTACAATATAAACAGTCAATGAGGTTAAATTAGGGCAGGATTGAGTGAATGAGTGAGTCACGTTGACATCCGTACCTCAGCTTTTGCCTTAAATGTTGGTACAGGAGAAGGGCAATTGTATAATAATAGGGTGTGTTGATGAGCCATTCGAACTCAATTCAAATTGTGATTCACATTATCAGGCCATGGTTCATACCATCAGCTGTATGTCATATGTCACCTGCATTTTGTTCATAGCTATAATACTAAACACAAACATTCGATGTGTCATGTATTTTAACTGGTCGTAAATTGTTTAAAATCGAATAGTTATAGATAATAGATTGGCCTTGCCTTATGGCATATGGATAATGAATGTGCAATGTCTTAACTTTGACACATCAAGGGGGATTTTAGGATTAGCATTTAATTTTTTTCTGATAATCCGATCGATCACAATATTTGCGTTTTGATTGGGCTAAGCTAATCTCTGCCTCCAAGCCCAAGATTATATATTAGGATTACTTTCTATGAACCAATTAATTAATTTTGAACAGCACAGCACATGTACATATCCGGAAACATTTTATGCATTGAGTGCGTTCATGTTCATACTTGGGGATAGGAATAGGGATGCTTTTATCTATCCCAGGCCTAAGTGAATGGTTCATCTCACAAGCTACAAGCACATGGATTGGATTGCAACTTGAATGGTAAAGCAGTTGAGATGAGACAGGACAGGAACCAAAAAGTAAGTATGATTGAAATTGTAGGACGAGAGACAAACTAGCTAGCAACTAGCTTGACTGGAGAATATTAAGCTGCTGAGGATACTTATGTAACTTGGATGGATAGAGGAAAAAGGGGAGCAAGAAAATGTTGATAGAGATAAAGAGAGGAGAGTGGCTGGCGAAGTAAGTTAAAGTTGCTTGATGTGTGTGAGGGGAGTAGTGGTCCATGGTTAGAAATGTTGCTCTTTAGAAAGATTTGGGAGGCAGACTTGCTGCTTGCTTAGTCCAGGTCCAGGCCAGGCCACAGTCGTTGTCGTCTTGAAAAAATTCTGATGGGAATTATAGGATGACGATCTGACGCAGTCTAGGCTGGAATAAGATTCAACTAAGGGTTGACGTAAAAAGTTTGCTTTGCTGCTTTTGACCAGAAATCTGAATCTGAGCTGTGTGTTAGTTATAGTAGCAGTGCTCGTTGGAGCATCTTGTCCAATTTTTCTTATGATTGTCTGAGTGTGAGCAAGAAGTGCCTGAGGCAGTGCGTTTTCTTTTGTGGGAGCTGTTGCTAGACTTGGACCACGAAAAAGGTATGAAGAACATCCACATACATAACGCATGATGGGACCAGTCTCAAAGTAAAGTGTCTGGCTTTGACCGTCTTGTATTCTTTGGTGAGGTGGGGAGGGGTCGGCTTAATAATTGTTACTCACCTTAACTTCAGTTTTTACAAAACTTACCTTCTTTGAGGTTGGTTGAGGAGATTTTTCAAAGAGTGATGGTGTACGAACGTTGAGAGAAGCCCATGAACTTAAAACTGGCTAACTGAGCGAAAGGAAGGGGAGAAAGAAAAGGTACAATGGACTGGGACAATATACATGTAGAAAAAAACTGTAGAATTCTTTCTTACCTGAGCTGAGAGATCATAGCGTCAGCGTCAGTAGAGTTGGGAGGGTCGGGATTGACGCGACGACGGGACAATTCTTTCAAATCTTAAACATTTTTCGCAGACGAAAGTGTTTTCCACTTTACTTTAGTGTGAACAAACCTTGACGTCGATTCGCCGTCTCATCGGACGGAAAAGGTATTGTAATTAATTCGATTTTCAATTTCTCTGAGAAATAGGAAGGTTTTCTTGCTTAATTTTCAATGTTATCTGGTGACAGAATATTCTAGTACAAATTCTGTTCGATTTCTTTGTGGACAAGCAAGGGAGGAAAAATAGCCATGAGTATTTTTGAGGTCAGGAATCGGATATTCAGCTTCAAAATGTAATAACCTTAAAGGTATTGTAATTAATTCGATTTTCAATTTCTCTGAGAAATAGGAAGGTTTTCTTGTTTAATTTTCAATGTTATCTGGTGACAGAAGATTCTAGTACAAATTCTGTTCGATTTCTTTGCGGACAAGCAAGGGAGGAAAAATAGTATTTTTATCCATGAGTATTTTTGAGGTCAGGAATCGGATATTCAGCTTTAAAATGTAATAACCTGTAGCATCCATCCTTAGTTACTTGTTGTTTGAAGTTTAAGATTTGAAAAAGTATTGCAAAGTTTTCTAAGTAGGTTGGCGGCACTGCGCCAAATTCCAGACATAACTTATTTTATTTTATTGACTGTTAAGTTTTAAATTTCAATCGTAATTGTGAAGTCGATAAGTTTAAGATTCGAAAAAGTATTGCAAAGTTTTCTAAGTAGGTTGGCGGCACTGCGCCAAATTCCAGACATAACTTATTTTATTTTATTGACTGTTAAGTTTTAAATTTCAATCGTAATTGTGAAGTCGATGACTAATTATATTGTTGTTGTACGTACATAAATTCTGGTTGGCTTTGGAAAGGATTATGACCTTTTGTGTCTGACAAATTCAAATTGTAAAACAAGCATTAAATTTTTTACTATTTACCATGCATGTATGAATTTCATGGGCAGAGGATGACGCTGACACTGAAACTGAATGAATCAACATGCGCTGGTCGCTGTCGCTGCTGATATTGTGAAAGCCAAGTCTAGTCTAGACTTTTATTACGCTAACCCTTACATGTTTTATCCGTGCTAAGTACGAAACTTGTTTACAGTCATCGGTGCATCCAAGAAAGAAAGAAAGAATCAATGAGTCATTCAGCAAGCCAAGCCATATTTTCTTGAGTTAGTCAGAATAAAGTAGTCAGTCAGTCATTCTTGCGACTTGAGAGTTCAGGTTCAGAGAAAGAATTCCTCAGTTTCAACTTAACCTCTTGACAAAGTGGTTTCATTCATAAGGTCAGGTTCTCAGGGTCTATTTCAAAATTTTGCAAAAGATTTAACAGTTTGTTCTCGAAGAATAAGGTAAAGTCATATTAGCCTTTGCAGAGTTTGGATCTGCGGGCTCCTGAGGGCTGTTTCTCAGGTATACAAAAGTATACCACGCTATTTGATAGGCTTTGATCGCTGTGGCCAGTAACGTTTTCTTTATTGTGTCTGGCTGGTACATTGTATTGTTGTACAGTGTTACAAGGGTACTCTACTCAGGAGGGATGCGGAATTGACGACTCAAGGTTGAGCTTGAGCTTAGGCTTGGCGTGGGTAAGGAGTGATGCCAAGGAGCGTTCCTTTCCTACCTCAAATTCCGATGTAGCTGCAGCTGTACAATTAGAAATATACTAATTAATGGTTTTAGTTTTGGGTTATTTTGTCTGCAGTGCAGTTTTACGTTGATGTAGGTTGTTGAACTAGATTTGAAACAAGTCGATAGGTTTTTATCTTGAGGTAGTATTCTCCACCTATTTAAGCTATTACTTTCAAAAACTGTATTTTCAATTATTTCCAAGGAAAGTTATTTTGGCTGTTGTCTTTGTCTGTCTGCTGAGGGGAGATTTTGAGCATTCCCTTGGACGGAGTGAGATAGGTAATGGTTGATGGTTGTTTTGGAGTGAAGAGACAACGTTGGCTGAAGGGAAAGATACTTTTTGTATACAAGTACATGAGATTCCTGAGAAGATCGTTGAAGAAAATGTTGTTCCGTTTCATCTCTTCCTGAGGGGTTAGTTCCTTTTCTTACGCGCCAAAATGAGATGCTGGTAATGTGTAGTGTAGAGCCCTTAGTTTGGATTCTTCTTCCCCTAATCAATCTCCTTTGTGAAGTATTTGAAAGGAGGAGAGAGAGAGAGAGAGTGAAAAAATGCATCCCTTGGTTTTGGTTTACTCAGAGATTGAGTCAAAAAGTATTTCTCAACGAACTACAGCAGCAGCCGTCGCTTTTCTTGTTTCCAATGTGTATGTGTATGAGTAACGGCTTTCTAAGGATGAAGGTAAAAGGTAAGGAAGGGAAAATGGTTGATAATAGGCAGCGGCATTGTAAGAGATCATTGGGACATTTGGGAGGTTGTCTTTTACTTTGCTTTGTGAAGGATTATTTAGCTTGGATGTAGAAGTAGAGCTGTTTCAACGGTTCACCTTTCTTTAAAATTATAAATGAAGGATAGGATGGGTTCTTATTTCTATTGCACCTGGCTGGCTGCCCTACCTGGTTTGGTTGGTTCTTCTTTCCTGGAATCTCTTTCTCAAGGGTTGATGCGGACAAAAGAGTGAAAAGAGTACCCTTCTCAGGGAGTTTGGATGGAAGAATTCAAAAACCAAGATCAGACGAACAGAGTCCTTTCGTTGGACGCCAATTTTAAACGATGCTGCTTCCATGTGAGGGTTTCATCTGCCGGCATTCGTCCTATTTTCGGATTCATTCATTTGGAATCGGTTTTACCCTCATCATTCTACTTTCATACGCTTTCCGAAATGGTTATCGTCTGGAAAATACATCAAATTTCGTCAGGATTGAAAACACAAGAATTTGCACGTCAAGAGAAGAAGAAAATCAAAAAAGGCTTGTTGATTGGTGAGTGGCGATCTAGTGCGCAGTGATTTTATTCCTGTGACTAGATCCACACTCATCAATTAATTTGCTTTGACTCAACAATATTTGGTCTGGCTGGTGGTCAACGAACGTCGTGGGATTTTAGAGGATACCAATGGAAAGCGAGAAAAATTCAAAGTAAAAATGTGGAACACAGTTTTGGAAATGAAAGTGTGCCACCGATGATGATTTCTGTAGGTGGGTTTGTTTCTAGTGCGTGAGGTTAAAATACATGACTAGATCCATACTCATCTAAAGAAGTCAGAATCGCTACGTCACACGAATAAACTTTTCTACTTGCAACGGCAACGACAACGAGCGACGACACTTTGAGCGTGGACGAACATATTGCCAATTGCAAAATTTCTGGAGGGGCAAGGGACTGAATTTGCCTGCCTTTGCTTACTGCTTATACTTTCCTTCATGTTAGCAAAGCTGACCAGATGTTATTACTATTGATCACATAAGAGTGCAAGTACAGGTAGATTGTACAATTGATGAATTTGTATAAAAAAGTTGGGAGTAGATATTATTTGGAAGAGGGATCGTTTGGCCGGCCAAGCCAAATGCAAGCTGGACAACACAACGCTAGGCTAGGCTAGGAAGGCGTCTTTTCTTAATGTCAGGAAGAATGGCAGCTGGGAAGGGAGGGATAGTTTTAGAAAAGGTTGGATGAGGATAGCGTGGCTGGATGGCTGGCATGTTCTTGTTTGCTGCTACCTTTGGGGATATGATGTGTTTGCCTTAGGTCAAAAAATTCCCCTCTCATTCAGGTTGTACGATCCAAGGCCAGGTTTACCTTAGCTTACCCCGTTCTTCTTACCTGTACATCGAATGGATTCGTTAAGATAAAGATTTCTGTACAGCAGGTTCTTCTTACTCCAGTCTTGTACAAAAAAATTATGTCTACTTCTACACTCCACTTGTCCATTCATTATTTAAGCCTTTGAATATATTGTCCACTTACGCCGATAATTATACCACGCATCTCTTGGGATTTTCTATATTTTAATGCGACTCCCGTATCTGCAAATTTCTCACGCCAACAATTTTAGTATTTTCTAAGTCTCATAAGGAGTCATGAGCTTCAATTTTAAAATTGAAATTGTCAAGTTTTGGGTAAATAAATTATGACTTCAGAAGGAAATTAATATTTTGAAGGTTGGATGCAAATAAAAAAATTGAGAAGAGAAGTAACCAGTGATTTCCGTACGTGAATTTGGATTTTATTTAAAAAATCAATCAGCATCGAGCATAAAATAGGCAAGCCAAATTCTAGCAAGAAATTTTTGAAAAATGATTCACTGATTGCTTTTACATGCCATACGGAAAAGAGATTAGATTTACATTATGAAATTAAAGAGGACACATTACTTATGCATACTCTTAATATACTAAAATTTGAGCAGGAAATAGAGAAGAATTCCATTTCCATTCCGACGACTCCAACTATTCGTTTGCAAGATGTACGAAAACCTAAGCAGCCAAACATTTCTGATTGCACTGGCACTCCAAAAGTTTTCAGTCCTGCTGGATTTTCTCCTGCTATGTAATTATTTCCTTAAATTTTACACTTCTCAACTCAAGTGTTGGTATTTAAAACTACTATCATCTCATCCTCGTTAATTTATTTGCTTAGCAAATCTCAGTCCAAAAGCTATGGAGCGAGAACAAGGTCCAA
>WJEZ01001114.1:0-19751 GCA_009869925.1 Thalassaphorura encarpata | reverse complement strand
GGAACAAATTCGAATTCGAATCCGTCGTTTGGAGAAAGAAGGAATGAAATGATGTACTAAACTAAAACCTGGAATCCCATCACATCCATAGGGTCTAAGCCAGGCCAAGGCAATGCAAGGCAAGGCCTAACACAGTGTCACACATCTGTCATCACCATCCCGATTTCCTTTCCAGCTCATTCTGTTCCAAGCCAAGAATGAAATCCAATTTCAATGAACATGAGAACGGAATGCTTGGATTCTACTCCATTCCATGAAGAAGACAACAAACGGGCGCTGTGCTGAGCTCAATTCCAGATTCACTCACACACACAGAGTAGAAATACAAGACAAAACTAGACAATGTATTACGAATTACAATCTTCCAATAGGGACAAAATAGAACAACACCCTGCCGTGCCATGCCAGTGTTAGGAATTATAGCGTAGCGTTGATTTTGGTTCGTTTGTCTGAAATAGTCTGGCCTGGCCTGGCCTACCAGGCTGGTGCCGTCTGTCTGTCGAAATCCAAGTGCTAATAGGTGTTACCATTTCCGCCAGCTAATTAAAAAGTCATTTAGCAGCTCCTTCTCTCACCAGTCTACTCGAACTCGACTCTAGCTCTATGCTCTAGCTACTAGTTTACCATCTGACAAGTTAACTAGGAGAGAATGAACGAATGAGTGCAATTCAGTAGAATGCAGTGCACAAAGTAAAAGTACTACTTGATCTAGAGTTTCACAAGGGAAGGACACAACCTGAACCTGGCCTAAGGAGAAAGTCGGGGAAAATAGGTAACCCCAAATTTTGAACTTATTTGCATTATTGAATTCATAGACGAGGCAATAATATTTTGTTAATTCAGTAATAAAATAATTAATACTAGTTTTCATTTTATCTAGAATGCAATTTCGCTGTTGAATAACCTGTATAATGCTGCTCCCTTGTAAAAAAAAGTGCATTGCAGTCCAAACTTGTAATTATCCTTGCACGCAATAAATTCTTTGTAGAATATGAACGCTTAATTAGGCTTGTTTCAGGAGGCTCAGCAGCATTTTCCTTTAATGTGTTGAAATGCACCGTAGTGCGTATGGCAAAGCCAAAACGTACTACGTATACGCGTAAGCACTACATGATTCAAAATTTATTCTTGAAGTTTCTACACGCAGGCAATTTGGAGAAGAGGCAAAGTAAATGCATGCAATATTCCACTAATCCTCTACGAAATGTTAAGTAGATAGTGTGAAAATAGTGCTAGCTCATTTCTGAAAATATATTACAGTTAAAAAATGAAAATAGAAAACAGTCAAAATTGTGGATTCGGTAATTCGATTACGTTTCCAATTTATGTGTTTTTACAATTAACTATAATGTATTCTCAGTTTCAGTTTCTGATCAAATCCATGATGAGAAATTAAAGACATCATGGACTTTTGCTCTCGTTTTTTCATAAAATCCGGATGTACGCACAAATGAAGAATTTGCATGGTTCCATGGACAATGGAATGGCAGCCCCAGCTTCGGTCCCATTTCCAGTCGCACGTGCTTGTACTTGTACTTTTTGCTTCGGTTTATGCTGTGCTGTGCTTGTGCATTGGAATGGAAGTGAATCTTTAATGTCCGGCAAAGTTTCCTTTTGACTTGAGAGCCGAGTGTCAGAGAGGAAATGAGAATTCTACTTTTGTAATCTCCCTGCCTTGCCTTGCCTTAGTTTGGGTTTAGCTAGAGAGAAAGTCACTTGGCTGGCTGGCGGATTAATAAAGTACAAGTTAATATTTCATTGGAATTGGAACAGTCGGACAGAGTTTCTCTTTGACGTTGCGTTGGTCCCCTGCCTTGGCCTGCCCTGACTCTGAACTCATTCTGTGATAATACGTACGTACGTACGGAACATAAAGCTAAAGCTAAAGGCTAATCCTTTCAACTCGAAAGTTTTTGTGGATTTAGATTTCCACTTGCATACATTTAAATTTTACTCGGGGAAAGTAGCCTAGTTGAGTCGACCCGGTCTGGCCTGGTGCTTGGCGCTTCAGCTTTTGGAAAATTTATGATTCCTTCACAATTTGAATTATTATGACAGTCTAATTTTATGGACTGGGTGAATGTAAAAGGGCCAAATATAAAATACACACTAGGACCGTCCGTCTATTAATTTATTCACACAGACCAAGCCAAGCCAAGCCAGGGAAAGGTGAGAGTGAGAATAAATATTAATCAAAAATAATAAATTGGAATGGACTACTTTTGTGGAAAATCTAGTCAAAAAGTTTGGAAAATGTCTAATTTCTTGGTAAAGAAAGTAAAAATGCTACGCAAATTATTTTCATTTATGATATAATGTTAAAAACTACTTTCAGTTCATTATCTTCGTGTTCTTATGTAAAGGTTGTGGTAAGAAAACTTTTTGAAAATGCAATTTTGAGCCAAACGACCACATGCCACCACTTTTGGGGAAAATGAAATGAGATATCGATAATGACCTTTGCCTGGTATGCCTACCCTCCCCTTCCCTGCTGTGCTGTTTATTTTCTCGCATCATTAGAACATCTTCAGAAAAGATGAGAAAAACTCAGCTGACAAGGAAGAAGAGATAATCGTCGATTGGAACCCATATGGCCAGTACGACTAAAAATACTAGTACGTATTCTTTCCCCTTGTTGGGGACACACGACTGGCACACCCTACTCTAATGACCCTTCCTTGACATTCTCAAGTGCTAGCGCTAGCGTCTACCAACCATTATTGACACAAGATGGATATTTTATGTGTGTGCAAACATTGGAGACAGTCTTATTATTCCCACGGCCAAATCTAGCTGAGATGGTCATAGGGGTGAAGAAAATGGTTTGACAATGACCCTGAAGAAGAGATGAGGGCTCAAATTGTATTCTCACCCCAACACTTAAATCCAAATTAAGCCCATTGAACCACAGGGGGAAGGGATCTAAAAATGCTTAAGTGGAAACCGGCGGCTTATTTTATTGAAAGCGGCAATGACGAAGCATGTAGTGCAGTAACCTTATGAAATTTACATTTACTGACTTGGATAAACTATATTTTTGTGATAAAAATCCATTTTTCAGGGAATCTGACGTAATTTTCAGAAATTTAGACTATTATGACTATACTATACAAAAAAATGTAGTGCTAACGTGCTAAGTGAGTCATGAAGATATCACTTTCATCTAATGAGATCCTGATAACCTGACTGCTACTGCTGTGCTGAAGGGTCATACGTTATCTGATCTCATGATCTGTGTAAACGAGGGAAAGCGGAACGAGTATTACGAACGAGGGGAATCATTCCATTCCTGCATTACTGCCGCTGAATCTACAAAGAAACTCAAAACGATTCAACCGCCTGCAATGCGTTCAACTTTTACTTCTTTCTATTCATTTCATTTCATTTTGATTTTACTCCTGGTTCCATTCAATTCACAGGAAGGCTAGGGCTATTTTCCCCCTGTCACGTCAAACAATCATTGTGTAATTTTCCTTGTCATTATTACATCAACATGCACGTGGGGAGCATGTTAAGAATTCGTTTTTGTGGGGTGTCCATGTCAGACAAGAATGCAATCGCTGACCAAACGCAATTTATTTCTTTCCCCTCATTTTACAAATAATACTGACACTGGCAGGGTAAGAGGGAAAGAAAGTTAATGGTATGGCAGGGAAAGGGAAAGGGAATACGGATGGATATTGCAATTGATCTTACGCTCTTTCACGTTTAGTCATGTATAAGAGTTTTCCCTTGAGTTCTGGACTTGTATTCAATTTTCAATGAAATTGTCCAAATGTTTTTAAGCAAGAATTTGTACAACCCAAGGAATCTCTTTTCCAAGAGATAATTCTGGAAATTATTTACCAAAGCAAAGCAAGGCAGTTCCATTTGGGCGTTTCAACTGTGATTACTCCTACACTGTGTTCTGGGTGACTGAACCCGGCCAAGGTACATAAATACCATTGAACATGGCCTATGTACTATAGTGTCCCGCCTGGGACTCTGTAAATGGGCGTAATTTTGACGAATGAGTTGAGCTTACAAAATACTTTCGCCCGGGCTTCCAAGATCCTTCATAAGGAAAGTAATCGCTATTGCTTTCACTATTCAAGATCCTTCATAAGAAAAGTAATCGCTATTGCTTTCACTATTTTTAAGGACAGGACGTTAAGTTTATGACTCAATAAGGGCAGAGGCAGTGGAAAGTACAATACACTGCTACTGCTGCCATGAGGGGATGACGACCAGAGTTGTGTGAACTCAAGTGAATGTCATCCACCTCCCCAGGCCTGGCCTAAGCTCTGCACTGCAACCTGCAACGCAACGCAATAATGACAAGGGAAAAGTTTTGGGAGAGAAAACCAATAAATGAGAATGACGAAAAGAGGCGTAAAATCCACCTGGGTGGTTGGAAGGAAAATACTCAGAGCTAGATCCAAACAAAGTTATGAGAAGACAGAGTATTTATGTTGAAAGTTTCAAGGAAGAAATGAAGACGAAGACGACGACAAGGGTGATATGGGCATGGATGACACAGCCCAGCCCAGAAGTGATTGAGATCTCCGTCTAGTCTAGTTTCTTTCACCGACGACGACTACTTTTAGATAGGTTTGGTTTTCAGCTCTTCTTATCAAATAACTCGGCTGCTCCTCCTCAGTTGAAACCACAATGTTGAGGGAATTGAAAACCACTTTCTTTCACCTTGTGTCTTCATCTTCTTCTTTGAAGGAAACGAATGGCTGAGCGAGCGCATGTTGGAGTTTCGGATATTATATTTGCGGAAGGAAAAGATTTTCAAATATATTAAATGTACTTAATTTTTTTCAGATACTCAAAAGAAGGTTCATACCCATTTTGAGTTTTTAATTTAATTGTAAAACTAATTTCTGAGAAATTAGATTTAGGAGCGGGATAAAAATGAAAGATTTCTTCTGAAAAATCAAAATTATCGAGCATGAAGAATATAATCTTACACTGTCCTAGCCAGTAGTCCGGACAAGGCTGGAGTTTGTAGAAATTGGAAGAAAAGACTGATTTTGAATTTAACAAAGGGGCGAGTTTTGAGAATGAGATTGCGTCAATTGCCCTGATTGCTCTCCGCCTTTGCCGCTTAGGGCATGATGGTTATAAATGACTCAATTTTCATTCCAATATATAAAGTGTTAGTCCTCAGTCCTTGGGGAGAACACTTGCTTGCCCTGCTGGTGTTACTGCTGCATACTACAATGGATGTCCACATGAATTCATTTTCATCTGCCAGCCAACAGAAGAACACAATGCATTGCAATTATAATGTACCATTCTCCTGGCTCACTTTTAATGAATGAATGAATGCGTGTGAATATTTAGGCAAGGCAAGGCAAGGCAAGGCAAAAAGACAATTCCTCTTTTCATTTTGCAAAATCCTCCCACTTCACAACTCTACCCTCATAATTGAGTAATTTCTCACTTTGAGTGAGAAGAGACAATTGGTAATTCCATTCTGCCCAGTTTTAGCTTGAAAAGCTTACGAGAGTCCTATAAACTATGAAATCATATACTTTATTCTGTCGACCGGCCATAGCCATGGCCATGGCCAAATACTACGTTACGTATAAATGCTATGAAGTGTTTCTTCGTTCAGTGCAGTGCTGTGGCTCAGCAAGGGGTTAATCCAAATCCCCATGTAGCGATTTCATTATAAGCACAGCTTTCTCCAACCCACCAGTTTCCTACTAACAAGGGAACATTTTTCGGTGTAACACGCCGAATTGGCAGAAATTATTTTTGAAGGTCAGGTCGACCTTAATGTTCATGACTGTAAAATATTAGCTGCCCGTATGACCTTTGACCGGTTCTAGGCTATCTTAAGTGTGCAGTTTTCCTATGCTGCCTTCTTGTGCGTGTCTTTTTGAATTTTTTGTAATAATTTTGAGCCTTTGAGTTGAGAACAAGAAGGACGAGTCAATGAATTACACATACACATGAAATGCTATATTTATTCGTCATATTCATTACTTAATGTAATACTACTGCTTATTACGAATCCTTACTCGCAGTGTCACTGTACGGGAAATAATTTTCCCGTAACATAAGCTAGTTGGGTTTGGCTTGTCAGTGAAACAACATTAGATATTACGCTTGCCGTTCTTGTATTCTACTCTTCATAAGTAATTTGCAAAGTGACTTATCCCAAAGTTTTAGTCTATTCTGATACCACAACATGGATAGGATGCACGGAATAAACTCTAGTTAATTGTGTTCTAAAAAGTTAGTGCAGTGATAATTACTAAAGACACTTTAATTAAAAATAGCAAAAAAAGGGGTCAAAATTCTGGAGGAGTGAAATAGGACCTAGTGACAGGATGTGCTACACAAGCAAGAATGGGAAAGAAAGCGGGCACGTAAGTACAACTGATTCACTCAATTTCATTAAATCAGCATAGAAAAACCGCACGCTTGAGCTAGCCTAACACACACAGGTCAAAGGTCATATGGGTAGCTAATATTTTACGGGGGTCGACCTGACTTCCAAAAACAAATGCAGCCAATTCAAAGTGGTACACCGAAAAATGTTCCCTTGTAAGCTTTTCCCGTCTGGCCCAAAAGGATTATTTTCTTCCCTCGGCAAGAAAAAAATCTCACCACACAAAAGTAGGAACACAGAATATAGTCGTGTCGTGTGGCTTCATTTCCCCTTTTTTCTTGGTTTGCACTAGTATTGCACTGTTGGCAGCTCAGAGATCATTCATCTGAGAGATCTGAACATGAACAGAATCAAACTGAAAGGAAACTAAACTAAAGCAAAATACTCGACTGTTTTTGATTTTAACGCTTAGCACAATGATAAACCAGTTTTGTATTTTTTTGTTAAAAATTATTATTAAAATAATTATTTCCAAGAAATTAAAGGCCACTTAGAAATTTGCTTGAACAGAATACGTGGGAAATTTTTATTACAGTTACAAAGTTGCACGAGGAATAATGTATAGCTTCTGCAGATCTTGCAATATTTTAAAATTCTGATGGATTAGTCAAATTTAATGCAAGATGTCCATTTCACTTGACTTTCCTTATGTACGAGTACTACGTCTTAATACGGAAGACGAAGCCCAGTGCCAAGTTGGAACTTTCCATCCCAAGACGATGAAAAAGCTTTCGAGATGCCATGCCAAGGCATAGGCGTACTTCCTGTCTGATTTCAAAAAGTGAAACTTATTACATGTATGCATGGATGATGATATTTCAAGGAAAGGAAAGACATAAAAACTGTCAAGAGTTGGAAGGAATAAAGGAAAACTTGCTCAAAGGAAGTGAAAGTCCTTTGATTTCATATGACGGCCCATCCCTTATGATACATTCTTCCTTCCTTCCATCGCCAGCAAAAAAAAGGGAAGAAGATGAGAATCAAGACAAGACAAAATAGGTCTTGGCACGACTCTCTGAATATGTGAATATGTAACCACCCAGTTATTAGGGTAGTTCAGCTCAGGAGAAAGCTTGAGTTGAGATATGCAAGCTGTATTTCATGAGTGACCTTTCTATGGGGAAAAAAACCCATAAAACTTGACAGCCAACGATCAGAAAAAGTAGAATAATGTACATACATGAACTGCCCTCAGATTATTCTAACATTAGTCTTCACCTCGATTTACATGTTTGAAAAATTGAAGTAAGGAAATCCTATGCTTTGTATATTATCATAAAAACTTGGCCCAACATTACAAACTAAATTTGCATTCAAAATTCTTATTTGAATACATGCATTTTGCATTTATTTCCAGAATTTTGGCATCCAATTATTCATGAAAGTAAAATCAACGCTGGCGATTCAAGAAATGGCGAAATAAATATCCAATGAACGAGTTTCTCCAAAGCATAGCAAAATGCATAGACAGGTCAGGCCACATGAATTTCCAATCCGAACCACCCTCCATTTTCGCTAGAGCTGCGGCTGGCGCTTTCACCATTCTCATTTTCAGAACATGAATTCCGCACTCAAGCTCAATTCTGCATCCTTCAAGTATGAACTTAGATGTCTAGCATTCGCCATTCCATTCCCGTTTATTAGCCTCATCTTCCTTTTTTATTGTTATGTATATTTGTATTTGAAAGGATAGGCAAAGGCATGGGCAGGACATGTGTAGTAGCTAGGAGCACAGGCAGACAAGCCTGAAACATTCTTCTTCTCCAGTTACTATTATTGCCTCATCATGACTCTTTCTCTCGCATACTTTCATCCTTCTTTTTATGACAAGACTTTGCATGAGAATCACTTCATGTATGCTTCACTCACATTAGCATTGAATTTCACCATTTGATATGCCATGTCATCCTAGAGCGGAAGGCGCCCTTCGTCATTACATGAACAATGAACAAATAAAACTTCTATACCATTCTCCTATTTGTTGCATCCAAAGTTTACAAGTTTGAGGATAGACAGACGAAACCGGAAATTAAGGAAAGTGCAATTTCAGAATATAGAATAGTCAAAAGGCATAGGCATAGAAAAGAAATTTATTTCAGCTTTGAAGCTCATAAGTTAAAATTATTTAAATTTTGAAAATTATTTGAGAATTGTGTAGTAAAATTGGTTCCACGACATGTATCAATTTTATTTTGATTACTGAAATATTTTTACAAAAATAGGTGCTTCACAATTTCATGTTATACCACACAGTCCGTATTTTTCTCAGAGATTTTTCGACAATTGGGTACACTACATTGCATATATATTTAAACCCTACTATACTAGCTTACTTCAGTCTGAATACTGCAAAAGTACTGCAATGCAATGCAATATTTCAAAAATTGTGCTGATCATTACAAAAAAGAAGCAGCAGACTGAATGAGCCAAACCAAAGCCGCCAAAGCTTTGGCTTTGGCACGGATAACAACTTGTGTGTACTTTTGCTTTCCTCTCGTTTCTCTGCAATTTTTGTAAGCCAAGCCAAGCACATTTTGCAAAACATGCGACTTTTTTTTCGTTTCTTTGTAGAAAAATAACTACAGGGCTTTCGCATTTCCCGTTTTCATTCCTAACAAGATTTTTATTCGATTCTTTTGCCTTTGCTTGGGCGGAGATCTCGATATTGAATGGCCTGAAGGAAAGTTTAGCGCAGAAGACATTATATTAGAAGGCGATTTCTTTTATTGCTGCACAGCATAGCATAGCACAGCATTCAGTTTTATTTTGCTGAAACTGCAAGGCAAAGCAAAGCATGGCGAGTAAAGTCAATGCACAAAACACAAAACATTACTCCAAACTCTTTCCTTTCCATCGCGTCCCTGTTAGCATTAGTTTTCCTTTGTAGTTTTTCAAATCACATTCCGTATTCTACCCTCGTTTGGCTCAAAACACAATGAGTGGAATAAATTGTACGGGAAATACAATCCTGAGCATTGCAATGCAATTGCATTCACATAGCGTTCTACCCACCTGACCTGACCTGGCTATGCCACAAGAATTTCTCGAAACGTTTGGTTCGGCTGGATCAGAAAATTCAAAAATTTCCAAGATCGATTGAACAAGGTTTTAAAAAATTGTAATATAATCAGTCAAGTTAAATATTTTTTATAATTGTGAAAGCATTTTGTGGTTATCGAAAAAGAAGTCCATAAAACGTGTAGATTTTAATGCCCGTAGTTAAGCAAGCTGTTACCATAAGCCAAGCCAAAGCCAGTCATCATCGTGATCGTGATCGTACAGCACCTGAAACCGAAAGATTTGCAAGTGAAGCGTAAAAAATTGTAGGGCGTAGTTGGGCTGCTTAGGATATACATCCTTGCAAAAGTAACGAAGCGAAGGAAAACTAAAGCTAAACTATGGAACGGATCATTTTTCATTTCATTTCACGTTACGATTACGACTTCACTTCATACCATAAGCCAAGCCAAAGCCAGCCATTATCATGATCGTGATCGTACAGCACCTGAAACCGAAAGATTTGCAAGTGAAGCGTAAAAAAATTGTAGCGCGTAGTTGGGCTGCTTAGGATCTGCATCCTTGCAAAAGTAACGGAGCGAAGGAAAACTATGGAACGGATCATTTTTCATTTCATTTCACGTTACGATTACGACTTCACTTCACATTCAGCTTCAGCTTCAGATCCGAAACAGCAGTACATGCACGGGGGAAAGGAAGACAAGGCATTTCATTTCATTTCACCGTCAGTCCCAGTCCCATTACATGCTTTGCTATTGCTATGCCATAGGCCCATCCCTTGGCTTAAGTTTTCCTCGTTGATTTAAAGCTTTTAATTAGAAGAGCTTTAGACAAAAACCCCAAGTTGTGAATTCGAATTGCGAATGTAGGGCAAGAATTTTTCCTGTAGTACCACACAGAAGAACAAAATGCAAAATAGATTCCCCCTTGTTTAAGAATTAGAATTCTTGTAGTTGTATAATTTTCAAATTATTTGTTCCCCAGTTCTCATTTGGCCAAAGCTAAAGCGACAAGGACGACCCAATTATTCTTCACGTTACGTGTTGAGCTGAGAATGAATGGTCACCCGGGTAGTAGTAGTTAAATTCTCATTTTTGACATGGGAACTAACCCGTAGCCCGCAACAGACATGGAAAAGGAGGGTCTTTAAGACAGGGTTCGTTAATTCTATCCCATTGTGATTGCGTGTATTTGGCTAGGACAATGGATATTTCTATTTCTATATATCACAGTTAAAAATTCTAGGCCAAGCCAGGAAGATTTTGTTGCCAAGTATTCATTAGTGCGAGTTTCTCGGATTTCTTGCACAATCGTGTACGTGTACAAGTACATGCACGTGTAGTGTAGTGTAGTGTAATGAATTGGGTTTCTAAAATTGGCATTTGCCAACAAGCTGTTATTAAAAGCTAAAATGTCAGAGGGGCAAATTGTTTCGAATGGATTCATGTACGAGAATGAATTTTGCACGGCATGGCATGACATGCCAGTCAGAATTAGGATTAGCTTACACGATATGAGCCAAAGCCAAATCTATCCTTTCAAATGCCACGCACAATGCTGCAGCCCATGTGAATTCAAATGAAAACGAATATCAATTTTGCTCCCCGAAAACGCAAAGGCAAAATGTTTGCGTGCAGAATTAATCCCAAAAATAAATATGATTTATGATTACAATTGAGACAATACTACGTGATGCGTGACGTAGGATAGAGAATCACGCAAATTTCAGGGTCCGAGACTCGAAATAGTCGTGGGTGTGAGTGCGATGCGAATTACCGGAATAATTAAATCCAAATCCTGTTGACATGATGTATGCTCAGCCTCAGCCAGCAGTAATTTATAGCTTTGATAGATAATTCATTATTTTGATAATATTTGGGTCAGCTCTAAGCTGTCGTCGAGTATTTGAGTTTCGAATTCGCAATAAATTTTGATGCTGCTCTGCTGTTGAGGCTTATACCGATAAATTACCTTACAATGAGTATGGGTAGCTATACAGAATAGGTAGGCTTGAAAGTTTCTCTTCTGTAATGTAATGTAATCAAATTCACCACACAAAAGAACAAGATGTAAGCAAACACAAAAGTAAGGGTGAAAGCAAAGGATAATCAAGTGACAAGAAAATCGCATAAATTTTGAATGAAGTGTTCCGAGAGGACAAGATTTCTTTCTTTCTTCCTTCCTTGCTTCCCTTGGACTCTCATTCTCATTCTTTTCTTCCTCATTTTACTTTGCAATGGGAAGTGCAACGAGATTGGAGGTAAAGATACAGAAAAATGTCCGTCCTTAAGTCCCAGGATTTATTCTAGCACATCCCAAGTAATCTCATGAGGAAGGAAAAAGAACTCAGGTGAAAAATGTGGACATTATTTAGACCAAATGACATCATTTGAGGACAGGAAATGATAATGATGACTGAGTTGAGCGATATTTTTTTAAAAAAACTAGGGTGAGTTTACAGTACGATACAAAACTCGAGTTGGCTAAAGTAGCTTAGCTTTTTATGTGAAAAGGAAATGAGGTGAGGAAAACTTTCAAAACCAAAGCTAAAACTCAAATAACGACAAAATATTTTATAATTTTAGTAAAAACGTCGACAATTTATTTCCTACGTGAACAAGAATTTGGAAACTGAGTAAATTTAGCAAAGTTAAGAAGATTCATCGTCATCATCGCGACGACGACCAAGAGAGGGAAGGGAGTCCTTGAAAGCCACAAGGTCCGTGATGAAGTACCCATATTTTTCTTGATAATCTTTGGGAACATCAATCCCAAGGTCCACCTCTCCGGCTTTGGGTTTAGCGATGCCTTGACCTTTGCCTTTGCCTTGTCGGCAATTATTATTTCCTCCATTCACCTGGGCAATCTTTTCCTTTAATTTTTTTGGTTGCATGGGACTGCATGTCTTTCCTTCAGCCACTTGAGCCACGACTTGTACAGACAATTTTCGATAATTTTCTCCACCAGGCAAAAGAAAAGTCTCAAAGAGTGGTAGCATTGCTCGAAATTTCTCATGTTCTTCTCCTGTTGCCAACGTTTGGTGAAAATCAAACAAGAACTGGTCAATCCTTTCATCCACATAGCCCGTTGTGTGAACATGGGGTTGGGGAGCAACTTTGATGGATAATCCAGTACAACCACAGTAGATTTCTGGCACCACTTGAACAGCATAGCTCAAATTGTCTTTCGACCTATTCACCAGGGCAAAAAAAATGAATCATAAATCAAAATTTAAAAATTCAATCTGTTTGAAATCACCTTAATTGGACAAAGGCTGGATAAGCCAAAAGTCTGGCAAAGCAAGAAACAACACTAGGGTGAAGATTTCCAAATTGATAATGATTTACCACTCGTGAAGTCTGGTCAGAGATGTTGCGAGACTTGACACGAATGCATCGTTCCCCAAGTGGCAACAACATGGCCCTTGGCAAATCCTGGCTCAGGATTTCAGGAAGTTCCCCATATTCAAGGGTTCCAACCATTTTACTCGCAGCTATGGCTGAATTTTCATCAATGCAGCCCACCATAGCCATTTGGATGAACATTCGGGCTTTGAATACTTTTATGAAACGTTCAAAGTCATCAATGTTGACCGCTGCGTATAAATAAGTAGAAATAAATTCAATTAAAGTGCACTTTCTTAAAATCAATTGTTGAGTGCAAACTTACTTTGTACTTCTGACAAGACTTGGTCAATTAGCCGATGATGCATCTGGAGGGTGAATTGCAACAAGTCTTCAGCAAAGACACATGGGTTGAGAGTTGCATCCTTGAATAACTTCATAACATATGATTTCTCATCTTCAAAGCTTATTGGATCTGCTGTGACCTTCAAATTCTTGAAATTCTCCAACATTGATTTCAATATGTTCCCATGATTGGCTGGTGGACCATCCACGATCAAATTTAAAATGTTGGGAGATTTTGGCGAAAGTAATGCCTTGGCTGTGATGCGGGCTTTGGTTGCCCAATGGAATTGCTTCCTCAAATTATTTCGCAACATCATCAGCCAAACTTCCAAAAGAATTTGTGAAGCCATTGAGGAAGAGGTCAAAGGTGATGCGAGTGACACACAATACAATCCTACCGGAAATTTTCCTCTCGAACACAGGTCTGTTTTGGAGTAAACTGCAGCCATTTTGTTAGTTTTCATTTGTTGAGGTTCCATGTGACAATTTCTGGCTGAACAGGAAATATTCCTTTGGCGAAAGGGGTTGCCCTCAGGAAGATTGAATTCCTTGTAGTCAGTTTCTTTGACTCGTTCACATTGTTTGAGAAATCCTTCTTTAAAATTCTCCATAGCATATTTTGTCCCATGCCATCGTTCAGTCAAGTTGGAAATTCCATCAAAAGTTTTGGAACTGATCATCACATTCAAATTCCTTGGGGTCAAACTTTTGGTACATTCTTGAATGATCTTTGGATCAAATTTTGTGATCAAGGCTCGAGTCGTCAAAACATATTTGAGCTCATTCAAATCCACAAGAGTTGTCCCAAGTCCAACGAGTTCAAAAAGATCTGGACGTTTTGGCTTGGTCAGATAAATTTGATCGCCATAATGAAAGGAATCAGCTTTTTCTTGACGAAGTTCATTAAAAATGGCTTCTTGGGGTCCATGATTGACCAACATTTTCAAATAGCCAAATATAGCCTTGATGATGAGCTCGTGAGCTTTGACTCCAGCATCTGTCAATTCCAACATGACACAAAATGTAGAGCACAATGGATTTCGTTCCGAGCCAAAAGGATTTGAAGCAACAATGTCATATGCCCAATGCTTGCTCCGAAGGAAATCCATAAAACTACTTCCGGAACTAAAAAATGAGCCCAAATAGGCGAATGGCTGAGTATTTGCATTGTTCGCAAACTTTGCATCCAACACCCAAGTCAAAGTCATGAGTTGACATTGCTCCTTGACCGGTAGAACTTTATAAATCATCGTGAATTCTTTTGTGGTGAAAGGATTCTTGTGGTTGGACATCAGTTCATCCCTTGGTGATTCCCTAGTTGATGGCTTCATGTGCCCAAAATATTTTTCAACCATTTCCTTCAATTCTTGGACAGCCAATGGGGCTTTGACAGACACAGTCATGAAGTTGGGAGCGTAGTGTCGATCCTTCCATTTCAAAAGAGCTTTATGTAAATTGTCATTTTCCAAGGTCTTGGAGTTTCCACAACTGAATCTTCCAAATGGGTGATTTTGTTTTGCAGTGGAACAAATTAGCATCCAGAGTCTATTTGCATCACAAGCTTCAGAAAGCCCAAATTCGCAATCCACAGCTTTGACCTCTGTGGCTAGCCTTTCCTTCCCAATAACGGTGTTGGAAATTGAGTCGCTCATAATGTGCAGCAACTTTTCAAACCCGGCTTTTTCTATTAAAAAAATATAAATGTTAAATTATATTTCGACCACAATTAAAATAAATTTTTCTTACCTGTACGTTCCATGTCAACAATGAACAGGTAGCATGTGACCTGTTGAAAAGTCACTGCGTTCACAATGCCTCCGGCTGCAGAGACCGCTTCCATCAAATTCGTGCCTGGGTAGTTGTCAGAGCCAAAAGAGGCACAAGCGTGTTCACAAATGTGAGCCATTCCAGGAAATTTCTCTGGGTCATGGATAGAGCCAGCTCCAACTGTGACACAAACAAATGCCAAGTTTTGAAGACCCGGATTTTCCAGCCTCGATGGTTTGCGCTGTTAATAAAACAAAATGAAATTTAATAATTTCTTTAATCAAATTTTTTTTAAATCAGTCTTACTTTTCCGATCACTCTGGTTGGTCTGATTTCTGGTTCCCAAGATTTGGCACAATCTCCCCTGGAGTCTGACTTGGTCGGCTTTCCATTTGGTTTGCATCCTTCTTCCGGAATTCCAACGAATTGGCGATTGAAAGTCTCGACTTCGAAAAAGACTCCAGTCTCTGGGTTAATTCCTTTATCATCATTCACACCCACGCCCAATTCATGATTCAAGGTCGAAATGACTAAAGCTTTGAGTCCATTCCCAAATTTGACGGCCAAGTATCCCTGCGAATCTATCGGAGATTTGATGACAGGGTATTCCTCTCTTTTTGGCTCAGAATTGTCTTTGTTGGTTTCTCCAGATCCGATTTCCTTCTTGGAAGAAGAGGTAGGATCCGTTTTAGCAATCTTCTTCGGTGGCTTTCCACTTCCCTTGTTCTTATTTGATCCAGCCATGATGATGTACTTGATAACGATGATCTTATTCAAATTTTAATATAATACTTAAAAATTTACAGATTCAGTTGACTTGAGCTACGACCTACACTACGACAAAAAACCTACTGATATTACTAGAATTTGATTTTCGCAAGAAGGTACAAAATTAAGGCTAGAATCCTGTTTACGTATCTACAAACAATACATACATACATTACACTATAGTTACCTTCGCGACTCAATTTGTTGTAATTTCAAGAAATTTGAATTCAAATCATGTTTCGTAACAGTAGTAGCCGAGTTTCAAAAATTACGTTAGCCTTGAAAAATGCATGCAACATGATTTCTTAATTATTTAGACAAAAATTCTGCAAATGCTTCAGACTGAAATTGAGTATTTGAGTACGTGAGAACACGTTGCGTTAGGATTTGATGCATTGCATGTATTTGAGTTCCCCTGTAAGTGTGTTCTTTATTAAACGTCAGAATTTTTTCGACCCCATTAAACACGGACGTATTATTTATGGTCCATGAAGTCAAAGTGCTTATTTTTCCAAGCAGTGTGAGTGTCACCGCCATTTCTTCTTCCCAATTTTTTTCAATGGAAAAAAGCAAAAGTCAATTTTAGAAGTGCCACGCGTCAGCAGCATTGGCAAAGGCAAAGATCTCATCTTGCTCTTGTAGTACTAGGGAAGAACTCTTCCTCTCATAAGGCATAACGCATAATGTGCCCTCTTCATCTTATTTTCACACGTTTTCACATTTTGAAACAGATTGCTTTCCATTGTTTCGATTGTATGAGGAACACGAGACGAGAGGAGTTCAGGATCTGTCTAGTCTGAACACACACGCATTAGACACGCCCGCTCAGGAGAGATTTATGTAAGGACATATTAAAATTCAACCGTCTATCTTTCTCCAACAGGGACTAGACATTTCTGCAAATCAGGATAAAATCCTTTCAAACTTTAGTCCTGACTCGACTCTGGCCTCTGGCCAGATTTAAGGGCAGCGTAGTTCAAGTCGTCATTTATGATTTATTCAATAGTTGTCAAATTATACTTATGAACCAGGTTGTCCATCTGCATGTAAAGGAAAATCAAAAATGGCGATAATGGAAAGCTAACTCATTCAAAAATTGTTTGAGCCTGCTTTAGCGTGGGGTGACGACAGCTAATATGAAATCTTGTTTTAATACTCAAAGTAAAATAATTCGAAACGAGGTATTGATCAGGTCAGGGTAAAAGTTCAAATTAATTTGTTGGCCGTTATTTTTGTCGCATGATAGAAACTTCAAAACTTCATTTTGAAAAATAAGGTTTAGAAGATATCATAGAATCCGAGAAACTAAGATCTTAGTCGAGGTGGCGTATCCTGTTGTGGGATATCTGCGTACCCTCGTGGTTCAGTTAGCCTTGCCTTCCCGTGAAGAAAGTACAATGCTCCTCCAGTACAAGTTTTTCAAACACAATAACTTGATTAAGTTCAACTTTCAAGTTTTTTTTTCTTCCTCTTGTAGTTAGTTTCTTTGAGAAACTCTTGCCTTCCCGTGAAGAAAGTGCAATGCTCCTCCAGTACAAGTTTTTCAAACACAATAACTTGATTAAGTTCAACTTTCAAGTTTTTTTTTCTTCCTCTTGTAGTTAGTTTCTTTGAGAAACTAGACTTTCCTTTCTAAAATGATTAGTTCATCTCATGTTTCGCTTTCGCTGCTACGAGAAAGTAGAAAGTAGTCGTCAGTCAGGTACTTGGAAGAACCACAACAGAGAAAATTTATAATACACAAACACATGCATTCCTCTCAAACTCCAAAAAATGAACAATGGTTCAGGTTCACTTCAGTTCTTTGCCCAAACCCAACGTATAAATTTTTTACGTGTCTCCTTCATAACCCTATGCAATTCCAAGTAACTCTTGACTTGGTTTGCTTTTGCCTTTGCTTTTTTTATCCTCATGGTGGGAATAAGAATTGAACTGGAATTCCCTGTAGACCTCATAAAAACCTTGAGTCGCATTCAAATATTTTTTGATTTATGACTTCTAACCCTACTCACTCTAATGTTTCCTTATTTCAAAGGGTAGGCAAGAAAAGAAACTAAATTTGCTAGCAAAAATGCCAAAGCAAATCACCAAAAAAAAAGATAAAAATCAAATTCGTTTTTTTACTAAGAAAACGAAACAGGAAAAACTACTGCTACTAGTGGGGTCGTGGCATTATAACATTTTCGCATTTCCTGGCAAAGCAAGGCAAGGCATTGGCATTTCTTGGAAGATTCACAACACACCCTCAGATAGGTCTTTCAATTCCATGCGATGCTGCTTGGTTTTGTTGGGCTCTCAAAAGTCAAACAAACATTGGGGTTGACACAAGGGAAGAATATTGCAGATTTTGAAGAGTCCTTTGGGAATTGTGCTGTGCAGTGCAAATCGAAAACTTGCCTTTGCCATGGCCTAAAAAAGGAGTCAGTCATGAGTTTGTTATTGGATCAAGTAAAAAAAGGAAATCTTCTCTAAAGGAAGGAACGTCAAGTTTGACAAATGGCCAGCCTCAAAGTGCACCAAATTGATATTGTCAATGAGAGGATGGAGTGTGTGTCGTTTGTGTGTGTGTGTGTGTGTGTGGGTCGATAGAGATAATACTAACTCGGATTGTCACTCTTATGCCTCTTGGCAAGACAATTTTGAGCAGTTGAAAGGAACAAGGGCTTGGAGTCTTGGGATTGCTTTGGCTTGGCTTGGCTAGGGTTCTGGAATAGGATTTTGTCGGAAATCCGGTCCGAACTCGAATTTAATTCCTAGAGTTGAGCGAGTAAAGGCTTTAGCTTTGGTTTTGCTGTAGGCTTGTTGACAGGGCAAGATAATACCCGCTCTGTTGTTGCTGCTGCTGCAATGCTCCGATTTTCTATCCTCGTGGACTTTACAACCTTTTTGTTTGGAATAACTTATGCTTTGGAATCAATCGAACTATGATAAGGTACTAAATATACAAGCACCATTATCAAAAAATCCGAAAGGTAGAGGAATATATTTTACGATTTTTATAAGAAGCTTGACACAGAGATTTTCAATTTTTACATTGAATACGAGAATTTTGCATTTCATGCAAAAAAAAAATAATAACTAGGCCGACTGGTGCAGTACCCTAAATAAAATATTTATTCTGACATATTTCGATCTATAGGTGAATTGAGGGTTGTTGTACGTTATGTTATGCTTTTCTTTGAATTTGTTTTACCTGAAGTGAATGTGAAACAACAAGAAAACTTGGATGCATACAAGACAAGGATTGACATTTCCTTCCTCCCTATGCATGGTCGATTTGGTTCTTCTTTTGTCCAAAGTGAGTTTGAGTCAAAGTCTATGTAGTAGTATTAAGAAACTACTAAGAAACATCGGTCGTGCTCTTCTTAAGTTTTTGGCATTGGCATTCTTTTTTGTTTGGCACAAGATTAAATCCAGGGAGAAAGTACGTAAAGTAAAAACGAAAGGAGGTCAAATTTCCCTTTTGGCCCGAAACATTCCTCCGTCCAACTCAACTGAATAATGTATCAAGTGAAAGTAGCAGCCAAAGGAAAAGCAAAGCATTGCACATTGCAAGACACGTACGTCTACGTGTACGTGGACGAGACTCACGTCTCCGGAAGTTTCTTGAGGAAGGCAAGAAGAACTTAAGAACTACGACGACAAGAGATCAGAGTCCTTTTGCTGACGACGGGGTCTTTGTTCTTTTGTTTATTTAATTGGAGGAGGCAGGCAGGGAAGTCGATTGACTTTGAAAGGACGACGAAACAGAATAAATGAATAAGTTCAATTTAACAAAATACAAAAGTGATTTCCAACACAAGCATTCTGGGATTTGTCAGACAGACGAAGGAATTTTAAGAGTAGAGTAATTCTAAACGTACAGTCACAACTGAGAAATACAAGTAAAATTGCGTATTTTACTAAATAACACGAAAATGTTCTTCTAATTTCCATAATTATCCTTAATTTTTATTCAAAAGTTAGGTAATGACAAAGATTTTGACAATGAAATGCCAAATTTAGCTAATCTTCATATTCATTCATTAACTAGGTGAAACATTAGAGCATCCAACTTTGTTTTACTTCGTGAAGAAACGAAAAGAAAAGAAAGCAACTGTCCCATGAATTGTAATGTGAAT